>WYDI02032556.1:0-40221 GCA_009867235.2 Psittacus erithacus | reverse complement strand
CTGCCCAACCTGTAGCTGTGCCTGGGATTGCTCTGACCCAGGTGTAGGACCTTGCACTTGTCATGGTTAAACTTCATCAGGCTGGCATCAGCCCACCTCACAAGCATGTCAATGTCCCTCTGAATGGCATTCCTTCCCTCCAGGGTATCAACCGAGCCACACAGCTTGGTGTCATCGGCAAAGTTGCTGAGGACACACTGAATCCCACTGTTCATGTCACCCGCACTTTCAGGAAGGGGAAGATGGATGACCCAGGGAACTACAGACTAGTCAGTCATGCATTTTCCCCTTCTTGAAAATGGGGGTTATATTAACCTTTTTCCAGTCATCGGGAACTTCACTTGACTGCCATGATTTTGATTATGAACTGAGATCTCTTCAGCAACAATAACACCAGGAATCACAATTATTAGAGATTTTGACTTCTTAAATGTAGATTAGAGATGAAAAACTACTGAGCAAAGGTGAACTTGAGATATGTCTTGACCAAAAAGTCACTGAATCAACATGGAGTTTGGTGTACGATCACAAGTAAGGCAGAGGGACTGGATCTAATACATCTGATTTCAGTCTTCTCATAGTTACACCATACTTCCCTTAAGCTCTAATTTGTGGCAAATGCAGTAGAGCTAAGGCAGTTTGTAATTTCCACATAAGCAATGTTTACAGCAAAATAGCTGACTTGATTTCTGTCTCTGTCAGCAGCTGATAGCAGATGTCTAGAGAAGAGTGTAGAAACAAGGTAGTTATGTACTATGTGCTTCAAGTACAGTTTCACAACCTCCAAAGAGTCACAGTTCAGATATTCCCTAAGGCAGTGGTAGTGTCTACTGGTTTAAGAGACACTGGAATATTTTTCTTTAATGAATTTGTTCATTCACTTTTTGAGTCTGAATAGTTTTACTGTCTACCATACCCTACTGCAAAATTCCTCAGCTGACCCAGATATTGCATAAAGTAAGTTCTTTGTTTCATTTGAGGCCTCTAGTTTCTTGTATTTAAAAAAGGGGTGGATAGATTCCTATTTATCATCTTTCTATTAGTTGTGATGCTATAGAGTTGTCATATCTCCCATAGTTTTATCTTTTCAGGTTGAAAGGTCCTGGACTAGTTACACATCTGCAGAATAGAAGGTATTTTGATCATGCTTTATTGCTTCACAGCACTAATTGTGCTATTATGTAACAAAAAATTGTGAAAAAGGAGGTTGGAAAGAGAGAAGGAAGGGAGGAAGGAAGGGTGGGAGGGACAGAGGAGTAATATAAATACAAGCTACAAGAGAAAGGAAATTGCATAGGATACAATTGTTATGCCACTTTGTGCCACTGGAGATATCTTTCATGTTCTTTTGTAGTTTTTTCCTTTTCATTATAGCACTTCAGTTATTCTTTTTAGTATATTATATAATTATAATTGACTGTTAAAATTTTGGAGTACCAGCCTTGAAGATGAAAGGTACACATTTGTTACACGATAATTAGGTTGTACATTCTCCTTTTAGGAGTTTTTGTTTAATGGCAGTTTGCCTGAAGGTTCTCATTTTAATTTAGTTTGCGTGAAACTGAGGGAACTGAAGGATTACAGTATAAAGAGTTGGGTTTTGTGTGTGTATGACATATCCTTTTCAATTGCTTGGTTTTTGTTTATCAGAGATCACTTTACTGCCATGGACTTTTATACTTTCACAGTCTATGAAACTACTGTTCTTCCTTTAGCAGATACCTGTATTTCAAGGTAGAGAAAAGCTTTCTGCCAGTTGCCAACTCCTGCTGCCTTTGTGGCAGCAGTGGGAAAGCATTGTAATAAAAAGCAAATTATTTGTTGCTGCTATTGAAAAACCTGAAAGAATTAAAAGGTAAAGATACTGCAATTTTTAACCAGCCCCATTGCTGCTACGAACTGTATGTGAGCATAAATCTTCTTGCCTAAAGTGGCAGGTTAGTATGTATTCCAAGTACTTCAGAATCTTACAAATGCAATATGGATGTGTTAGCTTTGCATTTCTGAAGAGGATCAGCAAATCATATGCATAGACTGTTCCCTTTGTAGGCATTCTCTTTCCATGGGGTTGAATGGTAGAGATGTAAACTTCAGAATCATCAAGCACAATGTTCAGTCATTACAGGCACCTGTCACATCATTCTTTTCATAGAAATATCAAACTCCACCTGTTCCTACATTTTAGGCTTCTCCTGATTTCCAGCCTCTACTTATACTTATTCACTTTAGCCCCAACATTGTCTTTTATCTTTGAATCTCAGTTCCTATTTCTTTACAGATTACCATATTATGCGTACATCTGTTCTGTTGCTTTTGACTTTGCTTGTCTTTTCCAAACTGCACATTTTCTTAAACCTGTGTTCTAATCATGTTTGCTTTTCTATGACACTACACTTTTTTCCTCTTTATAATACTGAGAAAAATTAATTTCATAATTTCCTTATGTGCTTGGGAAATTGATCTTTTCAATAGATCCTGTCTACCCCCTTATTGCATTTCTGTATGGAGATTTTTGCTTTTTCTCATCTTCATAATCTTCTCACATGTCCACTGTCTAAACACTTCAATTTGATTGCATCTTCTTTGGATAGTAGTCTCATTTGTTGTCACTTGAAAGACTATCAAGGCATTCTTTGTTGTTCTCCTCACCACATCTTTCAAACATCTAATACATCCGAATAATCATCTGAACTGCAGCTGCATCTCCAGTTCCTGTATTCTTTCTACATGATCTCTACTAGGTGGCACTCCAGGCATAGATAGCTCACATCAGGAGCTACTTTAGGGTAATGTGCTTTGCATTGAGGCATCTACACTTTCTTTGTCATTCTTTAAGTATCCTGTGCTGGTCAGTTGAATATGACTCTCCTGTACCAGGTGAAATGCAGGGAAAGACAGCAGAAGTTAAGATATAATTTGGCCCCAATTGAAGTCAACAGCAAAACTGTTACGGCAGAATTTCCTTTGAAGAGAACTCGCTGAGATGCAAGATCAAAGACCAGAATTATTTTTATAAAAATCAGAAATTTACCTAGTAATGATCCAATATGTAACCACATCTTTATTTTCACCACTGGAAAATTAGGGCTACAGAAGATAAAGCCCAAAATCAATCCAATGCTTAGTCTGGTATGTGGGAATTTCTGAGTCACTGTCTCATTAGTTCATTTAGATTATTAGGCTTTTCATAGGCAGTATCTATCAAAAAATTAATGTGTGTGTATTCATACATACATATATACAGAGATTGATAGTGGGATTCTTTATGTTGTTATCATTCAGGAGTGTTACACGACTTCCTTTATCTCAGTGTCTTAGTACATCCCAGGTATTCCCACAATAGGCTTGTTTTGCAAGGTGACGACTGCTTTGCTTATTTCACACAGTAAAGTGAGGCAACATGAAAATAAATCACTTCCAACATTACTCGGGGGGCTTATATCAACTGGAAATTTAAGCTGTAAACCTGGAGAGCCAAATTTACAGTGTAATTGCTAAGCATCCTGCAATTGATTCTGAGCTGCTTTAGTTTTGACATTATAACATTGTCTTCATAACACAATATTGTCTTTATGGTACCTATTGGTCCCCTTGCTCTTTTAATTCATTTTAGTAGTGATCATTTGAAAACACTAGAAAGTTGTGCAGAAGATAATTTTAAAAGATAATGTGCATAATAAAGTCTAATATGATGTGCATGCCAATTTTGCACTGGAAAAGAAGCTTTAGGTAGCACTGGCCATCCTTCAGAGAAACACCTCATAAGAATTAACTGAATCTTAAAATCATATTAAAAAGCATAAAAATTAACTATGATGCGCTGGCAGAATTCTAAGCCTGAGTTTGCCTGTATTTCTGACATTTGGCTATTTCCTTAAGCTTTCGGCTACAGAGATTTATGAGATCATTGAGCTGTTCATAGTGGAAAGGAAAACACTAACAAGACAAAGCAATCTCCCATCCATGGGGCAGTGAATCAAACTGCATTGTTTAAATCCTTCCTGGAGTTAATGAATCAGCAGGAAAAGTCCTTCCTGAAGACCTAATGTCTCCAAAATATCACCTGTCACCCCAATAGCTGATACAAAATCCAGTAGTGTCTTTGCTGTTCTATTCCTTTCCCCAGAGACATGACCATGGTTATCCTGGGAATCTTTCTCAATAAAACATAAAGACAAACTAGAACATAGATGACTTGATTTACTAGCAACAGAGATAATATACAATATTTACAATTTAAATTGTTTTATTTATTGTGACTATTTGTCTCCAGTGAGGATTTAGCTACTGTGTTTCATACTTGGGTCACTGCAGTTCTTTTTCCTGACATTGAATTGGAAAGGCATTCAGAAATTCCACCTGTGCAAGACAAAACAACCCAAATCTCCCGACAGCATGCCAGGTGCTGTTCTCCATATTTCTTACAGGCCTTCCAAAATAAAAACTCTGCATATCCAGCAACCTGTTCTCCATTCTTACCCTAGGAAAACAACTGCTCTCCATGGAAGCCCAAGGTTCTGCAGCATTCTGCTGTGAAGCTCTCAGGAGCTGAGATCGGACTGTTCTTGGCAGAGGGCCCAATGTTATGTTACTTTGTGCCAGAGCTGATTAGAATGAGTCTGATCACAATCAATTTCAGATCACAATGCTGAACTCAATCTTTCTGCCAAGCCCTTCAATCAGTAACAAAGGTAGTTAAAAGAACTTTCAAAAGTACAGATCATCCAATGAAGTCACTTGACCTGACAAGAGGTGAAGAGAAGGTTTTTACATACAAACTGAGGCAAGTCTCACACAGGGTATCAGAAACTGTTGGTTAAAAAACACAGCAGGAGCCATACTGAAGCTGCTAAAAATGCAGATTTAATTTCCAAAATAGTTCCATAGAGATTTTTATTTTTCACATGGTAGTCACAGGCATAGAAAAAAAGGGCACAGTTTGACCTCTGCTATGATAGTTTGAAAATGCTGTGAATAGGTTGCACTCCTGGCAAATGGAAGTAGTTGCCCTCTATGCAGGCAGGCTTTGGGTTTTGAACCCTGGTGCCCCACACAGATGAGTGCCCTTTTGCATTCTGAAAAAAAAATCCCAGCACTTCTATTTCCAGTCACCCTAAATTAAGACTCTTTTCTAACTTCTCAATTCAGCTACTGCAATGAAAAATCAATTATTTACACTAATCAAGTCTCAATTTTGTAATTGCTGCCTAGATAATTTGCTGATGGATGCATTAGTAGTCCTTATGTATTGTGCCACTGGGGACTTCTTTATACTGGGAAATGCTCCTCTGAGGAGAAGCAGTCAATACCCAGAATCTAGCCATAAAATACAACCAGAAAGCATAGTTTACTGTACAAGACTGAATCTTGTACATTGCACATGCAGATTAGCAGGAGAGAAACTCTTACCAAAAGAGCTCCTCTTACCAAGAGGGCTCATCAGGAAAGGGAGAAAATAGCTTCTCAGCCTTTACATGATACAGGGCCTGAAGAATTGAGCTGCAGTGTGATTTACAGGACTGTAGATTTTTAGACTTCCCTGCCTTTTTTAGAACTAATTCAGGGGCAGAGGTGACTGATTTGCAAAGACTGCTAGAGATATGATCATTAGTTGTGTGTTGGTGGAGCTCAAAATAGTGTTTAATGAGCCAGGAGGAAAGATAAATCGCTGAGTTCAGCTCAGAGTCTATAGCAGCTACAGCGAGTATGGGTTTGAAACATTGTCATTAATTAGGCATCGTCAGTTACCTCTTGGATGAAACCAAGGCCATCTTGGGCATCATAAAATACATGAACTACAGTATATGTGACCAGAATTCAAGTTAATCAACTGGGTAAAACTCTCTTCCAAACTGTTAGAACTATTGATTCATCTATAACGTGTTATTAAAATTTCATTCTTAGTAAAGACAGTTGATTTATATTAAGGATAAAAAAAAGGAAAGATTGCGGGTAGCAAGTGGTTAAGTACATGAATATCCCATAAAGAAACTCTCATAGCATACTGGGAGAAGCAGAAAGAGTACAAGGTGGTGTCAATGCCTCCATCCAATATTGCATAGGATTCTGTTGATTCCATGAAAGTTTTGGTCCCTACATTGGTGTCTCCATGAACACCACTTTCAGGCAGGAAAGAGTCAACTACTTGTATATCAGAAGCAACACATCCCAATTTTAATCTGCATCACAAGGATAGGTAAATTATTTCAATTCAGCTTTTTGAAATAAACCACTATTATTTGTAGGAGCATAGCCAGGAAAAGTCACAGAAAAGGAACCAAAAAGTACCTGCATGCAAGCTTTCCTAGTAAGACTTCCCTAATCCTGGACATTCCTTACTATTTCATGGAATAAGGGGGAAAGTCTTCCTATCATGACTTTTCTTTGAATACCCACATAAAACCTCTTCTGCTTGAGATCTAAAAATACAAGACTAGATTCACTTACATATTCAACGTAATAGCCTCTAGTTGTACCTGATGCCTTCTGGCTTCCCCAGACATAAGTAGTTGTCAGGGTGGCACAGGATCAGTGGAATGGCTTTTATTCCTACCTTGTACAAAAGGGTACCTGGGCATGACAAGAGGACTTCGCCTTCAAGAATGTCCTCCTGAAGCCAGAATGTCTTTGGGACTGCTCTGACCAGTGTGAAGCCAAACTACTGGACATTTTGTTTGGTATGAAAGGGAGCCTTTCAGAACCAACACAGGAATATTAAGTGTTCATATGGCTTACTCTGTCCTGGGCTTGGGGCAGAACAAAGTAAAGCCTAGCAGCAGTCTGATGTGCCAGTTCCCTTCAGCCATGCCAGGCATACCTCAGCTGCAGCCAGCAACCTGGCACTGAGGCTCAATTAATCAAGAGAGGTTATATAACAAGCGCAGAATTTCAGCCAGAAAAATTCAAATGTATCTGCACACAAAACCCTCATTGTCCAGTCCAGTCACTCCTGTTACTCACCAGCTGCTTCTGTGAACAATTTTTCAGCTTATCCTCAAACAGTATCTGTCCTTGATCATGTAATCAGTATTTAAAGCTGTGACTGTGATGTTATTGATCCCACTTGTGCCTCCAGCATGTGTTTCAGTGGAAAATCCAGCACAGAGGGAAAGTGCAGAACACTTTCTCAGCATCTGCAAGAAAAAAAAGATGCATTTTTCTCCCTCCTGATTTTATGGTTTGTTGTAAAATATCAATAATGTCTATTGCTTTCGTATACTTGCAATAATTGGCTTTTGAGATCAATGAAAATCTGAACTTCACTTTGGCTATTAATCATTCTCAGTAGCCATTTATTGCTTCATATATTACAAATAACAAGTTATTCTTCAAACCTACCAGATCGCTGAGGACTGCAAATTTCAAACCTGAGAGACAGATTCACTAATGGCAATCCCTGTGTTGTCTTTTATAACAGTAAGTAGTAATAACAGCACTGTGTCTTCAACCTGCAAATTTCAAAACCCACTCTACAATGCATTTAGGAAAATGAACTTTGCTTCCGTATTTGAAGGAGGGAAGAAGGTGAAGATACAGGTAAGGAATTTCTGTGAAGATCCCTCACTGTTTTTTTTTGTCATTATGTAAGAAAACAATACTTGTAACCTGACAGAATATTAATACCTGCCCTTGGTGCCATCCTGCTAGCAAAGCTTGTTGGGAGTCAACCTTCTGGCTGCAGCTGGAGAACAGGCAGTGATGGCCCTGGGAGAAAGGCTGTATTGCTATTCCTGGCCAACATCAGCAAAACTGGTGTGAAACAACATGTTCACTCAACAAACTTGCTCCACATGTTTCCTAATCTGAGCAGTCTTCAGACCCTTTTTTTCATCCCTACCTTCTTTCTGCCTCGGGCCTAATCATGTATTTTGGGTAGTCATAAAATAAAAATGGACAATGGCATTTAAGGAGAGAAATCCCATTATAAGTTTGGGTTAGGAAAGCATGTTCAAATCCTGAGAGTAATAGTGTGGGTCTTTCACAAAGAATGAATTATCGTGAACTTGAGCACAGTGTGCTATTCCCTTGTATTAGGAGCTTCAGCTTTGACATATATCTGCCTCTTAGATGCCTCTGCCTTAATAATCCATCATGCTATATTCCAATAAAAATAGGGAGCCTATTTCTCAGTTCGGTGGAATTCCAGATTTGTTTACTCAGGTGATGACATTGGTATAATTTCTTTGCCTGCACATGAGTTTTACTAAGTGTGGTAAGAAACTATCATGACTAGTGGCTGTAACCACTTTGAATGCGAGCAGTCAGTTGCGCAGGAGCAACCAGGGTGTTCTCAAGACATAGCGCAAACCAACTTACTGCTGTCGTAGGAAGATGATGAAGCTGTGTGAGGTTAAGCTGTGCCTATGAGGAAGGATTTTTTTTACAGTGGGGGAGGTAAAACAATGGAACAGGTTGCCTGGGGAGGTGGTAGATGCCCCATTCCTGGAAACTTTGAAGGCCAGATTGGATGGTGCTCTGAGCAATGTGGTCTAGCTGAAGATCCCCCTGCTTATTGCAGGGGAGTTGGACTAGATGGCCTTTAAAGGTCTCTTCCAACCCAAACCATTCTATGATTCTATGAATCCTGGCTATCTGCGAACAGATGTAATTGAGAGCTCAGAGAAAGAACCCCAGACATCTTTTCCATACAAGTTACATGACATGAGGGTAGGAGCAGATGGTCAGGAGGTCAGAATGAGAGGTCCACCAGCAACACTGGCAGTAAATGCATAGTGGAGTGTGTACAATAGTGTCAGTTTGACAGTGCTGCAAATATATACCTCCTTATCCTACAGATTTGCAGCTAGATAATATGAAAATGCGATGTGCTGTCACCTACTTTTCTGCAAGATTCAGAAAGCCAAAGTGAAACTGGACTGGGATGTCACACATTTTTTGTTTGGGTCTCAGCCAATGTGAAGAAATAGAGGGGAAAAACAACTTTGATGGGTGTGACAGCATTTTGGTAACAGGCTCAGTGACTGGCTGGTTTTGGGTTTGGGGATTTTTGTTTGGTTGTTTTTTTTTTTAATCAACTGGACAGAATTCACATTCTTCTCCCAAGTGTAGTCTAGGCACTCGACTCCAGTGTTGCACTATCTTTAACCTTGCCTCATGGTTTAAAAACTCTTTGCCCAGATTAGCCACCTCAATTCCCACAGTTTATTTTAATGTTTTCTACAATTTAATAATGATCCATCCTGCTGAGTCTACTTCTGCATGTAAAATGAGTCTATACTATTAATGATGGCAATTTTGTGTTATCGCAGCACACAGTTGCAACAGGCACTATGTGAAATGAACAGCTGAAAAAAAGTATGCATAAAAACTTCCCTGGTTTTCAACAAAAACTTTGTCATGTTGTATTTCCATCAAGCTTACATAAGACATGGTGCCACCCTGCAAAGTACCTATGTCTTAACAATGCTTGCTTATCCTGTGAATTACTTCCCTTTGAATATTAGGAACTATATTTCAATAATGGAAGTAGAGATGATTTGCTCTTTAGTCTCTCTAGCTCGACAGAAGAAAATCAGAAGGGGGAGAATTGGTTCCTGTTCCTTATGCATCACTGGCTGAATTGGTTCCACATTTCAAGTTTAATCTAAATTACACTTGTGTAACTCCAGAATATGACAGAAGAGATGCAGCACTGGAACTGAGAGAGGTCTTATAACTTGCTTTTGGAAGTTTCAAAAAGTATTACTGACATATTCCCCCACCCTCCCTTGCTTTCCTACCGTACTTTTTGCAAAGACATTTGCTAGGGATGGCTGAGGTGGTTGTTCATGCAGCTCAACTGGGTCTTGCCAGCCCTCTTCAGAACTGGGTGAAGAGCAGGTCCTCCATATATCCAGTGACTGCATATTAATGTTATTAATCAAATAATATTTTACCTCTAGCTATCTGAGTAGGAATATAAGGTATCTTGCCTAAATATAAAAATTGCCATGCTATGTCAGACTAGAGATCTGGTTAGTTCACTTAGTTACCCTGTCTCTGCTACTGGGCAATATCATATGCTTAAATAAGACTGTTAGAACACTGCATGTACAGAATGATCCTTCTCCACTTTTAGAAATCAGCATTTTACTGTGATTACAAAAAGACCCTTGTTAAGTAGTGAACAGAACACAGGAGTCTGAAAAGATGAGTTCTCTAAATGATTCTTTCTTTGAATTGCTTTGTGCCCTCAGGCAATTCACAAAGGTTGTGACTCATTTACCAAGTCAGTATGAAAACATTCGCCAGGCTTTGCAAGTTTGTAGGGACTCGATGCCCTTATAAAGCTGTGTGTCACTGCAGCATAGCTTGTCATACAATTGCCATAAAATCTGCTGCTGCCAATAAGGGAAAAACATGCCATGAAAAGTGGTTTAGAGATGCTCTGACATCTTGAAAACCAAATAGACAAATGAGGTGGTAAATTTATGATCCAGGGAAATTTGTACAGAGTAGAAATGGCAAACTTAGAATTATGGTATTGTATTAAAGTAACTTTTTCTTGTTTATATTTTTCTAAAAATAACAACAGAACTAATGAGCAGAGAACAACAGTGTAAGCTGCAGAGAACAATGGCATAAGCACCTTTCAAACAAATGCTCAACAAAAACGAGCACTAATGATCTAGCAGCCTCAAAACAGAGACAAAGAAACTAGTTTTGTATTGACTCAAATTGCGAAGACTTGTTATGTCCAGAATTCTCTACAGCATCTAAGGGGAGTATGCTATAAATTCTTTGCTCTTGCAAAAATGGGAAGACTGATGAGTTTTCCTTTATTTGCAAATTGATTTCAGAAACCTCTGAGGTATTCAACAGTTATGTTTTGGAGACATTATTTATCATATTTCTGTTTTGAAGATGCTATTCTGAATCCATCACTATGCCCTTTTGTTTCATTTCCAGACATATTTGTATATCAGTTTTACATAATTACCTCAGTGGCCAATTTTCACAATATAGAAAACAGAAATATAACTTGACAGAAAAAAAATTATACCTCATGTTATGTCTCTTGATTTCTATTTGTTCTTCTATCTAATAGAAAAATAAAAGGAAAAATTGTCGTGGTTTGTTAATTAAAGAAAACTAATTTACTCAGTGAATTGTATATATAAGTGGAAAAATATGGATGAGTTTCCTTGCTATATTCCAACAAATTGCATATTATCTATCAATAGTATTATCCAGTCATGTAGAATATTAAATAATAGGTTGGCTGCTTTCCATGAATTTCATCAAATATTCCTTGCATACTTCAAAAAGTCTTACAACTTCAGTGAGAAAAGGTCAGTCAGAAAAGTCCAATCATATTCTTCACTAAGTCAGAACAGAGATTTTAGATGTCTGACATAAAGGAGTTTTGTCTCGCTTCATTTGATCGGCTGTCTTCTTCTGTATTGGCTGCTACTTTATATGGTGATAAATTTTCCTCTAAAAACCTCCAAGCATCTTCCAGGTTGTGAAAAAAAATGTTTTGTTTTCTTTACAAAACTATAATTTGTCTACTGACAAATTGTCACAAACCCCTTAGTACATGTGTTGACTAGTATGTAGTATTTTTCTTCTCTTCTTTAGAGTGTCACAGTCAAAGCTTATATCCACTGCATTCAGTTTGCTCAGAAAATGTAAGAATAAACAGTAAAAAAATTCTGTTTTAGAAGGTTCCCCTTTGACATCACCTTCCATAAAAAGGTATATGCAAGTGCTTTTTGCAAAATGTTGCTTGATCAGCAGCAAGGAAATTGCTTCCTATCAAAGTCTGAATGTTACTTTAAGGCAATATTCTCAGCAGATGGCCTTGCCTGTGCAGAAAAGCTGACCAGAACAGTTCTCTTTCAAAACACGTTTTTCTATAAAAGCTGTTTTTCAAAGTAATGGTTTACTTTTTGAGTGGAGGAATGTGTCAGAGGGAATGCGTTCCACTCAATTTTGTTGCATCAAAATCTCTGCAGAGAACTGGAAATGGAATTTGCTCTTTGCCTCAGTCTTTTAAGAGCAGCATGAAAGCTATTAAATAACATGACTGCGATCACAAGCATCTGTGGCATGCGATCGGCCTCCATCCACAGTAAATCACTGAGTCATCGTATTGCATATTCATAATATATACTTCCCAGAATAATCTTTCTCAGATCAATGGACTCATATAGCTCTGTTATCTATTAGGCACTAGGGAGTTTCATCTAAAAAATCCATTCCTCTAAGTATAGTTTAACTACAATATGCTTTGTGCAAGGGAAGTAGTAGCAGGCAAGTTAAAGAGAAGGATACTCCGTTCTTACAGTTGTCAGAGGGTCCAGACCATTAGTAACCAAACTCAGAAAATAAGTTCTGTCATACCAGCCTAATTATTTTCTTAATTGGGCTCTAGAAGCCTGAAGTTTAAAAACAGTATGGCAGAAGAATGTTTTAATGTAACATCAGCATAACTGGAGAAAATCTAGAAGGATATAACAAGAAGGAAACTTCATAACTGCATAACTTCAGAGTGGCTGTTAACTGATTCATGGCAACATCAGTACTAGTAGTGGACTATCAATACTATTCTTCAAAAAGCCCCCTTTACCCCAGATAAATTTCTAAAATTTACTTAATTGACTCAAACCTTCTTCCAAAGCTGTGAATTTACCCAGAGTAGGAATAGACTTAGACAAAGTGGAGAGTGTTTTACGGAAAGGACACTTTTCTAAGTTATGATTATGCTAACTATCCCTCTTTGTTCCACTTTGTGGAAAGGGATTAAGAATGCCTACTCATCATTTCTACAGCACTCTGAGAGGTATGAAAGCTAAATAAATGCTACATTTCATTTTGAATAATGTTCAGAAAGTAACTCTTGTTTTATTGTGCATTGCTAAACTGTCATGTGACTATTCATCCACACAGGTCTGTATCTGGGAAGAAAACTGAACATTATGGGACAGGAGAAATACTCTTTGGTTATGTCATGAAGTGCTGCCTTATATATTGCATTTCTCCCTACCATGGCCAGTGACCAACAGTATTGAAACATTGCCTTCATTAACATCAAACTAAATTGCAGTGGGTCCTGTCCTCATCTGTCATGGGTTGTGAACCATGCTGTGGTCAGTGAAATTGTGTTGAATTATTCATCAGAAAATCAGGGCTACCAGCTGCATTAGATAGCCAGTGGATTACCTGAAGTCAGAGTTGAGTTTCTTGATATTGTTCAGATGTTTTGAAGAGTGAAATTAATACAGCAGTGTTTCTATCAAAGAACAGTGTGTGCTGTATGTTAACTGTCTCCTTTGTCTTTATGGAGCATCAGTACCAGTAACTGTTACAAACTTCCATAATAGACCAAGCGGCCCCTCAAGGCACAAGATTTTGTCAACTTTTTAACTTCTTAAGATAAATCATATTCCTGGTCATAGGTAAAATGTTGCCTTTAGATCAGGTTTTGCTGTTATTGAGAACATCACAAGTGGGGAATTGCAGGACAATAGACAGAATTTGCAAGAAAAACTTTTACAATAAATCCCTTTCAAAAGGAAAAAAATAACATTTCTGTCCTGATGTAGAAGTTCTAAGTAGCATCCAGCAACCAAACCTGGGCAGAAAAGCTGCAGCTTAGTATCTACGGAAAGGGAAGGGTAGCTATTCAACTCCAGCATGCCTTCCTCTGAGCATGACCTATTGCAAATGCATTATCTCGATGCATGCAGTAGAGGACACTATTTTACACATCATCACCTCCCAGCCCAGTGTTGTGTGGTAACAGCCCCCCGCTGTCATCAAGCCCTGTCATCCAAATACAAAAGAAGGGTTGCATTAAGTTGTGGATGAAGTGCCATGCATGCCAAGGATGAAATATTATCGATGTTATTATTATTATTAATAATAAATACAATAATATCAACCATCGCAATAATAAAAGGATTGAACAGAATTTGTGTGTTAAAGGTGTGTGAGTGTATTGCTTGACCTGAGTTTTGTTGTGCATGAGCACCCTGAATCTCCTGTCCTGCTGGCATTTACATGCACAACACAGCTGAAACCAGGGATAATAAGCAAACTTCCACTCAATCCTCATAAAATCCTTAAGTTCAGTCATCTGTACATTCTGAACCCAGAATGCACAGCTGTATTCTGATTTTCCTGGAACTTAATCTTATGATTCTGAGTACAAGCAAGACATAGATGCATGAATATCTAAGGGAAAAATGCATTTATAAAGGCTGCTAAATGATTTATGTCACGCTAGTTGTTTCAATGCTTAACTTAGCACATCTAGGGAACTATTTAATTAAGTTTCCTTTGAAACATCCCAACTATTAGCATGTTATAAGAGGACTGGGAAATGTAACTATATTCTCAGTTGAGGCTTTAATATAAATATGTAATATTGACCTGCCTGCCTCCAAGTAAGACATTGAGGAATAAATTTATAATCGTATTTACAAAAAAATTATAAATCATCAGCATAAAAGTTCTGGAGAACTAGAAATTAAGATTTTTTTTTTTAGAAATTTTCCTCGTGACCCACTTTTGAACCAGTGAAGCTATCATATAGATTTGATTAGGAAACATCAATCACATTATGTCTTTGGTGCTGTTTATTAAGAACAGTCAGAATCACATTTTCCGGAACAAAAATGTAATTAAATGACACAAGGCAAAATTTGGTATTCTCCCTTCCAAGATGCTTTCTGGCAGCACCAAGGGTTCTCTCTTCTCTATTTAAAGTCATACTATATGAACATATTCTACTTTACCTTGGGCTCTTATGTGTTCTTTCTTTGCTTCTCTCCCTGTTTATCTGTGCCTGTTCACAAAGTCACTGATCGAACAGAGCAGTAGGCAGACCTCATGTTCACAGGCAAAACTTGCCATGATATACCATGGTATTACTTATGCTGTTTTATGTAAAAACCACAAGCAGGTGTCCAGGATCTGTTGTGCAAGAACAGTAAACAAGCGCCAGGAAAAAAATGGTGTCTAGTTGCATAAACTTCAGTCAGGTTACATCAGCATTAAATTACTTCCCTATCTCATTAACACTTTTTATTCAATTCAAATTAGATTTGTGAATAAAAGTTGCTAGATATTTTTGCTTTAATGTTGCAATGATAAATGGGTGCTGTGGGTATAAATTTTAAAGAGAAGAAGGGTGTCTCAGAATTTTAGGAGAATTCAGGTTGGAAGTGACTTCACAACCTGCTGCTCACATTAGAGTCAGCACTGAATTCAGACCAAGTTTCCCTGAGCTTTTTCCAATGGCGTCTTGAAATCTTCTAAGGATGGAGATTCCACAGACTCTGTCAACCTTGGTCCAATGAGTAATTATCCTCATAGAGAACATTTTTATATAATATCTATTCAGAAGCTCCCATTTCGATTTATAGCTGTTGCCTCTCATTTTTTCCCCCTAAAGAGCCTGTCTCTGTCTTGACAAATTCCTGATAGGCCTTGGTAGGCTACTGGATTTTCTTTTGCTATGCCTTCTCTTCTCTCTTCTGCAGCTAGACAAGCCCACTTCTTGTATGATATGCTCCAGCTGTCTGGCCATTGTGCCGGTGGCCCTCTACTGGCCTAGCTCTTCATTTAACTCTGTCTAATGTGGATGTGTTCTGCAAGGAAGGCAGATTTATCTGCACCTATTCTAAAAGCGAATCTGACATGCTTTTATCACTGTGTTACAATTAATTGTGAAATGTAAATATATATTTCATATCACTGCCATCAACTGGAACCTCATAAGCAAGTGACAATCCATCTCCAGGCAGAAATAAAGAGCCTTAACTTCAAAATAACTTCACCTTATGAAATCCTTGTGGCTCTGAAGTGGTCAGCATTTATCTAAGGCTTTGTTGAGCATGACAACAAACTGTCTTCATTGCATAAACAACTGGGCTGCCTTGGAGAAATCCCTACTACTCACGGTAAATATCACAATCTTCCCAGTCTATCCTGTGAAGCTAAAGGAAGAGGCTTTTCCATCCTGAAAGTTGAAAAAAAACCCAAGAAAAGCAAAAAAGAAAAAAAGTCCATGAGGTTGAAAAGAACAGAATGATTCCATTGGAATATATCCCTTATCATCCTTGACCTTGACTTCAGCCAATTTATATTATGAATGTTGCAGTTGTCTGTCTATGTTTATATGACTACCCAATTGCTGGGAATAAAAAAGATATAAATAACCTATTCATAAACACTCACCAAATTATAAATACATCTATTGGTAATAATGACTTAAATGGACTGGGTTATACATGCTGTCCCCAGCTCAGTTCTATAAAAATTCAGAGAATAAACTTGATCTGTCCATTTCTCATCTGATAGAGAAAGTGTGTGTCACACATGGTTATTCCAGTCCTTGGGAATGATTCCAGTGAGACAATCACTTGGGGAAGGTGTGATCTACCGGAGGCTTGTTTCTGCATTAGTTCAAAGGTCTATTAGCAAATACATGGAAAAATTGAAGCTTTTGAGACATAATCCTTCTAATTTCAGAGGGACAATAAAGCAGATAACTATAAAGTGCTGTAATTCCAGGCACACAGCTCCTTGAAGACACGAAGTATTCCCTTTCTAGGTACCATTAGAAGAATTAGAGTCATAAAATGGCTGTAATTTAGAATCTGATCCATCTGATCCACCTTTTTTCATCAGTAAGAATTCCACTTAATAAATAGAATTCACAATTTCCTTAAAGGAAGGCCTTGCTAAGATCTGAAAATCAGGATTTCACAGGTTCTACTGTGGTTAGGACATGTCAGAGAGGAGAGACTTATACAGTGTGCCTGAGACATTAATTACATCTCTGCAAGCCAGAAATGGGATACAGGTTTCCAGAGGTGTGAGTGGGATGTGGGAGGAGAACTCACTAATGGTCCTGTGTGAAAAATCTAAAGCGGTCTTTCAGAGGCAGGGGAGAAAACAGATAAAAAATCCCCCGCTTCTCATGAAAAACAATCCAATGGAAATAATTTATTCCTTTCTTTAAGTAACTCACAGAAGTTTCAGGTAGCATTTCCTGAATTACTAGAATTCTGGAAAGATTCTTGCCCCTGAAAGGCTTATGCCTCACAGAAATAAGATTGTGTTCCTGCTTTTACAGAAGGCATAGCTGTGTGTTTCACAATGAAATGCATTAAGGCACAAGAGAAGTATCTTTCCTTTTGTCTTGCAACGCATCAGGCATACCCCAGGCACGTAACAAATAATAAATAAAATAACAGCATAAGTGTGACTGGGATTAGAATACTATTACCGTACTCTGGAGTCCCTGTCATGCTTTTTCATTTCACTCTTGGCAGGCCATTTGCCAGTTCACATCATAGTCTGAGAAATATCTGTATCAGCTACGCATGAGAACAAGAAGCCCAGGATATGTTTTTTACCTTGCTTTCTGCATGGGCATATCTCAACAAGATCCTTGAATATAGCTGATGAGTACTGGCCAGTACAGAAAGAGAGTGCAATTTTAAGCACTTCTTTCCAATGAATTCTTAGCATGTCTCCTGAAAAAAAAATGTCTGATGTCAAGGCAAAATACATATCCTTGAGTTTATCTTGCCGTTTTTCTGCTCTAATCCTTTGCTTAGGTATGACTATATTGCATATGTTAGAAAAGTCTGGGTAGGTCTGTCTCTAATAACAATTAGCTAGGTTGCAGCAATTTGGTACATACAGGAAGATGATTTAAACTGCATAATAAATCCTGGAACTCACCCTGGCATGGCACCAATGGAGTTAAAACACAGCCGCAAGCACTGTGATTGCTCCACCTTTATATTTTATCTGACAGTTCTCTTTCTCTCCATGGATTGTCATGTAGCCCTTTTGCTCTGTCTGTTCACATTACACACTAGCTCCTCTAGTGTCTCTTTCAATTTTTTCCATACAAATGCATTCCCTGTGATATGTTAAAATTTGTGCACAGAATACTTCCTCAGATTTACTGTTGCTTTGGCACACTTACCTTTATGCATGAATAATTAATAATAATACAGATTAATAAATGCCTGGCCAAAATATCAGGAGCATACACAAAAGTTAATTTTCATAATATATATCTCAATACACTGCCAGGATAAAGTCTTCCCTGTGGAGGATGTCCAAGTTCTTCCATAGCTTCACTAATTTCAGTGTTTGTATTGGCAAGTAGAAGAACTTCCAGTAGCATAAACTGATGGTGACAAAAGCTTGGGTAAGGAAATCAATTCAGATTTGTGAAAAAAGACCATATCTGGAGGCAAAAAACCCCCATTACTGCATATGGCCCTTACTACTATGGGTTATATTACTACATAAATAAGAATTTGGTGGATGTTTTAGATTCAAGAGAGAATTGGCAGGTATCATTCGATATGAGGATGTTCAGGTTTTGCAACTGAGAAGCTGACATCTCCTTGAATAACTCTTTAGTGTTCCTCCTCTTTCCCCAGATGTCTTTGAATATGATTTGAGCTGACACCCACAGTTGTGTGTTTGAATAGCTCTATTCAGCGCTAGGTTACAGTTTACACGTCAACTTCCCAGACCTAAAAAATCATGAAACTCTTAATTATGTTTGTCAGTCCATCCTGAGTTTTTACTTCGTTATGAAATTTATTGAAAAAGAAACACTGAGCGCTTGATTTCCCCCTTTCAGATCTCTTTTAAATGTTACAGAAAAACTTACTGAATAATATAAATTCCCTCAAAGTATTTATAACTCTCCATATCAGTAATAACTTATACACCAGAAAAGTCTACTTTAAGAACTCTAAGTTAAAGCAGAAATAAGTTATCTCTTGCTAATATACAGTGTTTGCCTCTCTGATTTTAAAATGTATAAATCCAATGAAATGAATACACATATAAAAGCAATTATATGATCTATATACTTTCCACAGAAAATTTAAACATTTAAAATGAATGAATTCTGAAAGGAACAGCTTTGAGTGTTATTGACTGAAAAAGCAGATGGTGCAAGGATACATTAGTGTCACAGAGGATTACTGTCATCATTAGGAGCAAGGATGGCATCTCAGTGATGCACTAGGCTTTTTTCATTGCTTTCTAGGTGATTCAAGTCATAAAGCATAACCCCCCCTGTTTCTTACTGAAGTTGTGTGTAGAAGAAAGCAATGTATCTCTTATTTACTCTTTGCGTGTAGATTACTTCTGTAAGGGGAAAATTCATCTTGAAGCTGATAAGTCATTTAAGTCTCACCTAAAACCTTAAAATAGAGTGCAAGTATGACTTAAATTATATATGAACCGTGAGTTAGTCTTTGCAGAAAGATAAATTCAGTTTCTTTAAACCTAATGCATTAGATTTAACCCATTTTTAAATATAAGGAGGATGGAGGTTTGGCACATTGAAGACACATACTTGCCTTGTTCAACTTACTTTTTTTCCAGAGGCCCAAATCTATTTCTGTCACATAGCCACGTGAAACATAGTTGTAAAAATAATTCCTAAGTTTTCTGTTAACAATATCAACTGAATCCTACTGTAACATAGCATGGAAATATATGCCAGCCCCAGAGTGCCTTCTGTAAGGGTCACAGTGCCTTGCCTCAGGCTCTGCCGTGCAGGGCAGGGGGGTTTCTTAACACAAAGAGCAGCAGCCAAGATGAGGCAGAGTGGCAGCCACCTTCTCTCCCACTCAGCCAAGACTTTTACTACAAAAACAAACTAAGAAAAACCACACACAAACCAATAAAAGGGATCCTATTAATCACAGAAATAGACTTCATAAAAATGAAATTATTTTTTTTAAGAACAGTATTCTCAGTTCCACTTAGAACAGCCTCAGGACAAGATATATTGGTAGGGATACTGAAGGAATATTAAATACTTACCTTTTTCTGGCTTCATTCTGAGGTCACCCTTGCCTTTTATATCATTACCCATTTTCTCAAACACATAGGAACGGACAAGCTTGTTTGGGCCTCAATGTGTGACTGTGACAGACTCAGGAAGTGTTCTCATTCCAGTATGACAGTTTAATCTCCATTAATTTTCACCTATTTTAAAAGAGACTCCTCTGGACAAAGTTCAATGTTCAAAGTCTGTGTAAGCATTCCCCAGAGTTTTCTGTTCAGCCAGACATTTAATGCATGCATGTCTGCATGGCACCTCTCAGAGAACAGCTGTACGTCAGCAGGAAGAAGCAGCTAGATGACCTCACAAGTCTTCCACTGGTCTGACTGCTGCTTCTTGATCAAGGTTAAAATAATTTATACTAACCTGCCATCTGAGGCTGGGCCCTGATCCAGGCATGCACGCCAGTCCACAGAATCCTTTTGCTAAAGAAGATGCTGCGAGTGCAGCCTTCAGTGTAGAGAAATAAATTTTGCATGCCTTTCAGAAGAGAGGGCAGCTTGAAAACATGTGGCAGCACAACTGCCTTTGGAACTGGGTTGTGTCTACTCCAGAAACCCCCTAACTAGGCCTCAGAGAGACAAACAGCATAGGTATCACTTAGACATAAAGAGGGGAGATGCTGGAGATTGTCCAGCCATGCTTTGCCTTGCACCATTTGCCTTCCAGTGCTAATTAGGAACTGTTCACGGAGGAACCTCCATAAGACCAAGAATCACTTGTTCCTGTATATCTGCCCTACCTGTCTTTTATTATATCACAGCCGTGGAAAGATACAAGAGCATTAGGGAACTTTTTATTTGGGACACTATAAAAAAAAACCCCAGCAAACCCCAAGCAAAAAATTCTTTAGCTCCAGAAATGTGTTAACTTATAATTAAAATGAGACAAAGGAAAGAAAAATCAGCAGGATTTTTAATGACGTCCACACTTGAGCAAAATTGGTGAGAAACTGTAAACTGAAATTAGCTGTCAGAGAGGTCTCATTTGGTTCAAAAAGGTCAGTGGCTTCATATACTTTGGCAAAAGTACTGAATAACTATGGAAGTTTACAGACTTCAAACATGCTGTTATTTATCTAATACTATGCCTTTACAAGAAGATGGCAGAGGGGATTTATCTGCTTGCCTTTAAAGGTTTAAGCTGATAGGCAGAAAAAAATATCAAATGAGAAAGCATTCCTACAACAACTTAACTAGTGAGTGCAAGATGATTCAGACTTGGTGCAATGCATCCATGTGACAATAGCAGGCTATAGCCATGGATATGCATAACAGCATTACAGGCAGCCACAGCAAGTGCATATGGATACTCTTCTCACTATTGTTCTAATGAAGAGAATCCCCTTTGAAGCTGCAAACATGTATTCTTTGAATAATCCATTCAGCCCTAGTCAAACTTGCAGTCTGTGAACAGTGGCTGAAAAAGAACATCTTATTTATTTAATATTAAAATGAGAGGAGACAAGAAGCAAAAATTAGGTAATTTTTGATGGGTCCAGTTATGACTCTGTGAGATTCTAGTAATAGAGGGAAGAGCTAGGGACATGTCTTTTGAACAGACAATTCGCAGAGTATCTGGTAAGCAGGCACAAAACCTGGGTAGGTACTTCATGCTTGAAGGTTAAACTCATTTCATCTACTTTAGCCCTCTGGAAATCAGGCATATGGCATAAACCACTTGCTAAGTTGTCTTTATAATCAGTGGAGAGAACAAGGCTCTCAGAGAAGGTGACTAGTCCGGCCAATCTCAGGAAGAGATGAATTTTTCATTTAAAGTGCTCATCTTTTGCTTGTAAGGTCAGCTGTTGTCCCTCTGTATGTGATAAGCTTGATTTAGATACCTAATATTTAAATAGCTATAATTAGCAGAGATTAGTCCTTTAAATGTTCCAACTGCCTAATAAAATACAGGCTTTTTCTCTTCTAAAAGCCAGGTTTGTCAGTGAAAGTGCTACATATTTCAGTTAATGGTGAAATAAAGGTCAACATTGCACACTGCCTGTCCATTGTGAGCCCCCGCTTAGGCACAAGGGGATGTTGACATCCAAATTGCTGGTAAATGGTGGCATTCTGACTCCTCCTGTTTTGGTCATGGAGGTAATGCCGTGTCATGAGAAAGTCACATCTTGTATAAAAAAACCCCAAATATTACATCTAGTATTTACAAACCTAATGTCTTGGGTTTGTTGTGGTGGCTTTTGATTTTTTATTTTTACTTTTCCTAGTGACAACTTAGACAAGTGGAAACAGGCTGGTTACTTGAGCAGAAATTAAATGAAACACAGTGAGAAGTGGCAGGTTTTCTCTTCTGTGTAGGTTAATGAGACCCGGTAGGACAGCAAGAAGGTGCTTTCAACTGTTCTGATTAGCTTGACCTAAAAGCCACTTCATAATTCACACACAGCAAATGCAATTTAAAATGATCAAATTGATGATCAAACACAGACTAGTTAACAATAGAGATTATTAAATACCATCATCAGAGCATTTTCTGCTCCTTCCAACCCCGTGCCAGGTTTTATTGAATATAATGTTCTAGGCTGTGAACAGCTCCCACTAGAAGTCTTGTATGTTTTAACACTCAGGATGCTTTTTCAGCACTCTTTCATGTGCCATGTTTAAATACACTGAATATAAATTCATAAGTACACTGAATACAAATTCAAGATGACCAAATCTCACCCTTTCTTACCATTCCTTTGTGACCTCCAAAGAAGTAGTCTCTCTGAGGGTGCCCTCTACTTAGCTTGCTGGTGAAATTTATCTGGGAAGGAGCTTGCTGAAACCCCTCACTGCATGGGAATACACTGCTGGATCTCTGCTTTGGGGAAGCTTCCTAGAAACCTGCTGGGAATTCTCTTGTTATAGTTGAGCACTGTCCACACTTTTTCTCCTAGATTTTTCTCCTATTCCTAGCTATTTTTGTTGGTGGTGCTACTTCATTAGTTACGGGGAACTACTGGCATTTTAATCAGGAGCATCTCTTTCTAATCTACCTGCTGGTGAAAAGGGAAAAAAGGTCATATTTGATCCATTCTTCTAGCAAGGCAGAATTCTTCCTGTTGAATACTGCAGAGCCAGAGAGGTAAAACTCTTCAGATGATTAGAGGGAAGATTTGAAACTCAATTCTACAAAAAGTAGTTTGAAATGAAACCTAAGCTGCAGGTTCTGCTATAATAAGAGCAACAGATTGCACAAATGAGAGAAAGAATATACAGAGAGACATATACATAATGTAAATTAGCACATTAAGTAATCTTCCTACTTGTGAAGGACTCCCTTTATATGTGTTAGAAACATATTTGGACAAGGGATATCAAACAGGCATGAGTCAGTTCCTCTATTTCTTTTTTTTTTTTCCCCATTAGTACATAGCCTGAAGTCTTTTATAAGCCAGGAAAAATACATTTCCTTAATGTGGTCATTGTCCTATAGCAAATTAGTAGAGATCATCAAATCTTTCAAACTACTGAAGGCCATTTCCAATCTATCTCATTAGCACAATGTTCAATCCAGTTAAAGCTGGGTCAGACTAAAGTGAGCAACTAATGGACAGAAACACTGCATTTTTTTATATAAAGTTCCTGAACTCAAAAATATAATATCTCTGATACATGATCAAATGAAAGATTGTAGCATTTTCTTGAGAAGAACTTTAAAAAGAGATTATAATGTATCCATGCTTGATTTCTCCTGAGAGAAAAAAATACTATAAAGGGATTTTATTGACAAGATATAACAAAGACCAAGTTAAATCCCAGGTTATAACTTGGAAAAAATGAATACCATTTTTTGTGTGTCTGAATATCATAAAAGTAGTGATAAAAGGGATAACCCCACCAAATACCATCCAGGTCATATCTGAAATTGAAAACAAGAACAGCCTGTAATCTGTAGATTTAAAACAATACAGGCTTCAGCACACGTTCCTATTTGCCAAGCTTACCAGTACATGACTGATGGTGAGATTTGTATATACTAATTTGTAAGATTCACTTGTGTAAGGAATGTTTTATACTTGCATGTGCAAATCAGGCACACTATCTCATATTTCAGTCTGGACATAACCCCAGAAGTGCTTTTCTGAACCTTTTGGCTATGAGTGTCTTTACTGGCATCACAAATGAGTGATCAGAGTTCTGCAGGGGTCCCAGGACATGTTTAGCACACATCTACACGCTCAGTTACAGGCAGACATTAGGTTGCTCTGCCAAGCCAGTGGGAGGCAAATGAAATCTCTCTAGACAAGCCGTCAATTTGCTTTGCCTGAGGTAATAGACTGTGCAATTCCCTCTGTGGACATATGCAGAATGGACATATGCATGCCCATGTAATTTCTCATTTCAGAACTGTTGCTTAACTTAAATAGCTTTCAAAAGGGGTGGAGGAAGAGGGGGCAGGGGAGAAGGCAAGGGGGAATCCTGGGCTGCTGTTCTTAAAATTGTCTTGAAATTTGGCTGAAACTGACCCTATAAATACACGTTAATTAATGAATAGAGGTGCCAGTGTGGTTTTTGATCCAGTAACAACAGCAATATGAGAGAGATATGAACTGCAGTACAGCCCTCGTGCCAGATGCTAAGCAACTGCAAAACCAGAATCACAATAATGATGGTAGAACTCCAGGAAATACCAAACAACTTAGCAAAATAAATTTCCTTAGCTTATGCAAAAGTAAATTGCATGTTTGATTTTTAATATGTTTCCCTCTTAAAAGGAGAACTCCTGCTCACCAAGAACAGTCTTAGTAGGAATCAGAAATGCACACTGTAAATGAAAAATTCACATTTTAAGGAAAGCACAGATTTAACGTTAACTACTGAAATAAGTAATGCCGAAAAATTGCTTTCTGGAGGATATCCTTTAATCAGAATTGATCACTGGGCTTTGACCTATTGGTCAGTGTGGGTGTCACTTCTGGTCTTCAAACTCCATGAAAATGTAAGTGCCTAGTCTCAGAAATGGATAATTTAGCAATACCAACATTTCAGTCTTTGCTAAGAATGGCCAGAGTTTCAAAGTGCACCAAATAGCAAGGAGGAGAGATGGCTATGCTCTCTCTTTGGCAAATGTGTGCAGATAAATTTGCGTTAATTTATATCAATGCTTTCTCTGTTTTCTCAAAACTATGTGGACATTATAACTCACGGGTAAGAGAAGTTTCACTTCACTTTGTCCATAAAATATAATTGGAGCTTCCCATAATAAAAGGGAGCTATAGAGCTGAATTTTCAGAGGCATTTGGCACAATGTTTATCAGAATTATTTTCAATGTACAACTATAAGCTCTATATATAGCCATGATATGACAAATTTGGGGCCCTCCTAAGATCTGGAACTTAATAATCTGTTAACTTAGTGCACAAGAACATTCATGTTCCCAAAAGCTGATCTTATTGTCGTAGCTTTCAATCTATAGCATTAAGAAAATGTTTTTGTCCTTGAAAAACCTATGATGCAAATTTGTTCTTCTATATAAGGTGTTTTTTCCACTCAATTATAACAACAGAAATGGAATGTTTTCCAGATTTCATTTACCCACAGTATTTGTTGGAAAAATGTCTATTTTGTTAAAAAGCTTATATTGTGAAAGTGAATTCTGTGAAAAAAATAATCCTGTGAGAAGCTCTAGTTATAAAGGCAATGTTGGAAGCTCTTTTTTGCTGGGAGAGGGGTTGGGGATGGTTATGTTTTGTTTTATTTTGAAGGAGAAATATCTTCTCTTTGACTGAATAATGACCAATTTATCTTTCTCCTTGTTCAGATTATATTGTTTGACATTTCAGGAAGAATGACTTACAGTTCAGAAGCATTAATGTTATGATCATCACAAGCTTTTATTTTGGTGAAATAAACACATTTCTCTGTTCTTCCTCTCACCTGCCAGCTCTGATGATGATAGGCATGCTGACAACTGTCAAGACTATTAATGTGTGTTGGAGAAAGACAAGGGAAAGCATATAGCAAAGAGCTCTTTTTTATGGCTAGGAAATTTCTTAAACCAGTAACAAAATGCAATAGGTGAGAACCCCAGTTTTCACAGTTACAGTAATTCTATTATTCAAATCAAATTTGTGCAGTTTGCCTTTATGCTGGCATCTGTTGAGATTAAGTGTGAAAAAGCCACCCAAATCTGATAGCATTTAGGAATGAGATTTTCCCTGTGCACAACAGAGTTTCCTGCAGCGCACTAAAGTTCATGAAATTGAAGTAACTTTTGGAATGACCCAACCTCCTAGTTTCTACACCTGTCCCTGTCAGCAAACTGAAAAGCCGGTGTGCTGGAATCTCTTGTTCAAATGTCATGCTTCCTTTGTATTGACATCAGTGTGACCTTTCAGTATCTCACAACAGACCAAATGGCCTTTAGTGGACTAATATTCAAAAGTCTTAAATGTAGGTTTAACTATACACTACTGGGCAGCTACATTACTCTACACAGATGAGAAAAAGGGAAGAACTGCATCCATTTTTAAAAAGGGTAGGAAGGAGGACCCTGGGGAAGTACTGGCCTGTCAGCCTCATCCTCTGTGCCTGAGTCAGGGGAGCCTCAAGTGTCAATAGAGGCTGGGGGATGAAGAGATTGAAAGCATCTCTGCTGAGGAGGTCTTAAAGGTACTGGTGGATGAAAAGCTGGATATGAGTCAACAGTGTGTGCTCACAGCCCAGATAACCATATCTTAGATAAAAAGAATAAATCTTTTACAGTGAGGGTGGTGAAACACCAGAGCTGGTTGCCTGGAGAGGTGGTGGATTCCCTATCCCTGGAAACATTGAAGGTAAACCTGGATGGGGCTCGGAGCAACCTGGTCTAGCTGAAGATCCCCTGCTTACTGCAGGGTCCCTTCCAACACAAACCATTCTGTGATTCTAAGAGGTCCAGTTTTGCCCTTGTTTAGTTTTACAATGCTGTTCTCTTTAATATTAACAACTTCTCCCCCTCACTGTGTTGCCAGGAAAAAAAAAAAAGAAAGCAAAAATTATATTTCCATGCCTGCGAGACAGACAGCACAGTCGACAAGATACTGTGTTGGTGACAGACTGAAGAAGTCTCGTCTGGGTAACACAAAGCACAAATCAAGGCAATATTCACTCTACACCATCATGGAACAGACACATATGATATTTTTCCATACTCTGCTCATCGCACTGCTTACCTTTGTGCTTTGTTCTTTATAGCACTCATTACCAGTGTCAGTAAATTCTGACCTCTGCCATATAACAGAACCATGGGCTTTTGTAATCCTGGAACAGGTGAGGTATCTGAGGGAAGAAAATAAAGGTCAATTGTCTCTTTGTATCATTCCTGTAAACCACAGCATTATTACAGTGGTCTAGGTAGTTTAAGCCAACCGTACAGAGAGATTCTGCCAGAACTGCTTCTGCAGTTCTGAATTCAGCTCCAGGAGACAAACACAAACAAATACAAACAAATTGGCATGTCAGGGGCAGCACACAAAAAAGGATCTCTCTCATAATAGCAGCCTATTAAACTAG
Source organism: Psittacus erithacus (assembly GCA_009867235.2). Classification (NCBI taxonomy): domain Eukaryota; kingdom Metazoa; phylum Chordata; class Aves; order Psittaciformes; family Psittacidae; genus Psittacus; species Psittacus erithacus. The sequence goes on along the minus strand of WYDI02032556.1, from coordinate 12,878 downwards.
ACATAAAATAAGAAAGAAAGGAGAATAGGAAAGACAGAAAGAGAAAAAGAAGTTCCACCCATTATTGCATAACTCTTTGCAACTAACTTCACATTTGCATTAGCAAAATACAATTGAGCTCATCATTACTAAAAAACCTTTAAAACACTCACATAATTTTCCTCTCCCCTGTAGTTTCCATGAAACAGGTGCATGTGTATATTAAGTTGTATTTTATGATTCATCTGGGGCAACTTAGCTCAGACACATCTTCTTCTTTGCTACAAAACCAGCCTGGATTACTTTGTTTTTTTTTTTTTTTTGTCAAATAAATTCTTAGCGAATGACAGAGTAAGGGCTTTAGTTCCCAAGGGTGTAGAATTTTTTCTTCTACTGCATGGCAAGCCAAAGCAATGCATAGCTACATTCCATACGCTATCAGGGTACAACCTTAAGATCACATGTCCTGACTCCACTTAATGCATTAACAGAAAACAGTGCCACAGTATGGAGGAAAATAGGGTCAGCTGTGGGATGGCAGTTTTAATTGGCAGTTTGCAGATGGCTTTCGATGGGTTTTAGCTTCTCTCTAGCCGCCAACTCACAAACTAATTTTTGAAGTCTTCCCAATATTTCACTTCTGCAAGGTGATGCTGAAAGAGCCTAGACATCTGTAGTTGATGCATTTTGCCCTAAGTTTCAACAGTAAGGTGATGGCTAGAATAAAAGTATTGAGGAGCTTCTGGGGTGATGTGCCACAGCATGTTGCAAGGTTATCAGTCCTGATCACCACACAAGGAACACCTGGCACTAATAATGTGAGATTGTTTTTAGTAAAGACAGAGTGAATTAGGTTGCCTTATGTAACAAAGAACTTGCATTTAGATAAAGCACAGCCAGCTGAGTGCTGATAAAAACCTGGCTGGTTATTCTGTTGCGTTATTGTTTTTCCCATCTCCAGCATTTGCCTGAGAGTCTTGAATAGCAGAGATATTCCACTCCATTACCTTATACATCTGCAACATAAAAGGTTCTGCAAGCATGTCTTCAACAGACATTAAGGTTTATTGGGATCTGAAAAAGGCAATAGGTTTCTAGACCTTGTCATATGCTATAGTGGAAGGTATTTTTTGGTGTAGTATTGTTTGTGTAACAAGTCCTACAATGCTTCATGAAACTTCAAGGCTCTTGCACTTGATGTCTGAAATACTGTGCCTATAGTGATATACTTGATTATCTCATTTCTGGCTTTTTTTTCAGATTGCCAGATAATTGTGCAACACTAGCTCAGATTTCATGAAAAATAACTGACTTCTGCTTCTAAGGGCAAAGCTACCTTTAGTAACACTAACAAAGTAAGCAATTCAGAAATGTCCACTTGAACCTGCAAACAGAAGCACTAAACCCAGCAAGAGTCACATCTGTTCATCTCCCATTCATTGAACTTCAAAGGGAAATAACAGCAATTAAGTAATATCCTTCGTTTACAGTTATTTTCTCAGAAACATTAGAGATAGGTGTATCCATTTTAACGCCCTTTTATTATATGACTACAAGAGTATGCATCTAACTAAATGCTTTTTTTGCTCTGAATAGCATATTTTATCTCCATAGTAACATATAAATAAAACCCCACTTAATTTGGGAAATTCTATTTTTAATAAAATTGTTATTTCTCATTTTCCATTTTTTTTCCAAATGCATTCAAAAATATAATAAAATATTTTTTTGCCAAGACTCAGTTATTGCAAAAGCATATGTTGTGGTACAATCCAAATTACTGACAAGGTATGTAAGATCAGGGAATAATGAAATGGAATCATCTCACACCCAAACTGGAAATCACTCTTCACTGTGAAGTATGCAAAATCTCAGGGTAAAATACCTGAGTTGTTAGTGCCATAAGTCAAAATCCCCTCATATCTCCTTGGTGCCAGGGTCACCTGAAGTGACCATCTCAATTATCAAATAGCAGTTTTACATTTTTGCTGTGTTCTTTGCCTTTGTTTTGGTATATCTGAGAAATTAAATCTTCCCGGGATTAAGGATCTTTTATCCTTTACTTGTAGTAGCATAGGTCCAATTGATTTTATGCCAATGTTATCATTTATGCTTCAGTAATTCTTTTCTTTCCCTTGTGCTATTACCCCCTCCAGCCTTGATTTATTTTCTCTAAACAAGCCAAGGTCATTTTTTATCAAACTTTACTCTGCCTTTGAATGTTGTTACATATTGTCCGTCTATACCCTTCAGCTCAAATAACAAAACAGCTCCACCATCAAATTGGTTATCAGAATATATTTGGTTTATAAATGCAGGTAACCAGAACTGTTTATTGTGTTGCAGGTAAATTTTAACCGCTGCATGACTTATTATTTTTTTTTTTAGCTTGCCTGATATATCTGAGCACAGTTTTACTTTTCCTGTTCCTTATTACATTAGTGACTCACAGAAACCCTCTGACTGTCTAGTTTTCAAATATTTAAGCCCAAATGCATACCTGTTGTTTTCCTTCCTAAATGCATGGCTTTGTTATACCTCCTTTGTTCAATGAAAAAAATGTTTACTTACCATGACTAGGTATTCCTACATTCTGCCATTATTAGTAATATTTGTTCTAAAGCCTGTTTCTGGAAGGTCAAAATCCCCCATAAAGACAGTAAATCTTCCCTAATGCTAATATTTCTCTTTCTAATAACATGATGGAGATCTTTATCCAGCACAAATTAAACTCTAGGGGGCTAAAGCAGACATCCAACATTATCCAAACATTTTATGATCCTTCCTTAAACTGTTTTTTCACTCAGACTTATCCGGTTTATCATGTTATCCCCCCTTTTTTTTTAGCTTAGCACATTAGGAATATATAATAGCCTTTCACTACCTTTCCTTTTATTTCTATTTTATCTGAACAATGTGTACTCTTCCTATTTATGTTGCACCTTAATATTATTATTCTATCTCAGCTAGGTTACCCTAATTATATCTGGCTTGACACCTTGCACCATAATTCAGTTTCCTCTCTTTGTTGTTCAGACGATTTTAATTCCTATACTGACATTTCTATTGCATCTCAGTAGTCTCATATAATTTCCTAGCTAGATTAGGGATATTTCATTCATGGCATTGCTCACCTGATTCACCAACTGCTGTCACCAGCTTTTTCTCCTTCAAATTCCCCAAATGACTCTTTTCTTACAGCATCTTCACTGACCTGTGCCGCTGCCTGTGGCATACTGAGCAACAGTATGTGGTGGGTGGAGTTAAACAGATGAGAGCAAATATCCAGTCCCTTCCCATAGGAGAGGTCTGCAGGTGTGAAAGGACCTGAAGAGGGCAAGAAGAAAATATATTGAAATTTAAAGTTGGTAATTTTGAAGGGGTTCAATTTCTTATGAATAACTCTTATAACTCATGTGAGGAGAGAGCTGGTGGCCATCTCCTCTCACCCCCAGGCAATTCGCGTGGTGAGGATTTCCATGGTCTCTGGAATTGGTCTCCTCCTTTCATCCCCCGCTGTATAGGAGCTGTGTTTTTAGGACGATGCAGGTTTGACAGAGCATTGCCTTTGATGATAGGAACAACAGAGACTCAAGTATTTCCCAAAATACTCTTAATACAATGATCAAATACTGATCAGTTAATAAAGGCATCTCTGGGAATACCAGGCTTTCAGAAGTGAAACTGATGCCCATAAGCTGCATAATTTCATTATAATGTGCTATTTTAAATTGTTATCCATGGGCAAAATCTTGCATTGGCAGGAAAGTAGCAAAATGTGCAACAGCTTTACCCCTACGTAGCATCCATAGTTCTCCATTTGAAGATGTGAGAAAGTTGTTGTATTACTTACAGATGTTCCGTCATCTATAGCGTTTTTTTATTATTCTGTAGAACTCTGTGGCAGAAGTACCTTGAAATTCAAATGAAGAAATAAATTCTAAAAAAGTCCAAAGATCTGACACTGAAGCAGAATCTAAGGTTTTGGAGAAGAGGGATTTCTTAAAGGACTTGCATCTCAGGCAGAATAAAAGAACTATGGAGTCAGATGAAGGCAAACAGAGAAGTCACAGCTGACAGTAAGGATAAAAATGGTAGGATTTATCCTTTGTGCAAACAGTCAAGCAAGAAACATTGTTTTAGTAGGAAATGAATGGGAAAAATCTGACCTTCGTTATTCCAGCTTCTCTGAACTATTAAATAGGGCAAGTAGTGAAATAAGGATTAAAGCTATTTTTGCTGCCACTGGAGCGGCAAAAAACAGTCTTAGTGGGGATTGAGATCAAGCCGTAGGACTCTGTTAATTAAAATAGCCACTATTAAGATATTTACTGTCCCTAATAATCAGAGCTATGCAATTTGTACTACTGAGTAAACAAATCATGCTTTAGAAGTTCCCAATTGGCTATTACAGTCCAGTCTATCAGCTGTCATTTAGTTACAAACCCAATTTTCCGTGTAGTTTATTTGCATAAAAAACATCCTTTCAAAGAGCTTCATGGAAAAAGAAATCACATTAAAATAAATTAAGATTAGGTTAAAGTAATGTTAATAATCTGACAAGCTCCCCAAAGCCAAACTAGTCAAAATTTTTTAAAATTTCATGCTGAGTTTTTTTGATGCGTTCACCTTTCTAGGCAGACTTACGCTGTGTTAAAAGAATGATCATTACTGCTTCTTGAATCCTGTTAATTATGCATGCATGTGCAGGGTTATTTGTAATTGGTCCCTCTCCAGATATTCTCTCATCTCTCTGTGTTTTCATGAAAAAAAAAATATCAGTGCTAATGATCATTTACTCACTAATCCCTCTCTCTTTATATATTTTAGATGGCCTATACTGATGTGGTCTAGATTAGACAGATATTATCACATTGATTTTCTTTGGGTAAACAAGTTGGATCTGCCAACATTGCGTTATTTGGCCACCAACTTTTAACATATAATAGTCATAGACAAGGTGCAATGAATTTTTAGTTTAAGTACAGAACACTACTTATAACTTACATATACAGCTTAATATATTAAATCTATCCAGAAAAGATGAAGAATTTCAGGACTTTTCATAAAGTAAGAAGCCAGTGGGAGTCATATTGCAATACAGGTCTTTGATGAGTGAATATGATGGTTAGATTTGTTCTTTACAGTCTATTGTAAAAATTATAGTCTTCTTCTGATCTTCATTAGCTCTGTCTGTGTACCTTCACATCTCGTAACATGTACCATAGCTGTCTTCTCAAGGTAGGAGCAATACTTTAGTCTTCAACTCATAAAAATTTATTTTATTTTTTAAAAATACAAGCTTTTTCTCAATGTATTATCCCAGTATCTTGCATTTCACACGTGTCATTGAAACATTATTGTTTTCACTGAAGAAAATTCTGCCCTTGAGATATTAATCTGGCCAAAGATTTTAGGTTAGGCAACACTGCAGGGTATCCCATTACAGCTGAAGCCACTAAAACATTGTTTTTCACTGAAAAGTACTGAAGGGATTGTAAAGCCTGCAGATTTCTTTGGAAGCCTCTTTTAAAGTGTACCTAACCGCCCTGCAGGACCCAACAGAATTGGTACAAGCAAATTCCAGGTAATATTGGATCTCTTCTAGAAAATTTGCAAGCCCCACTGAGCTTTTCAGCTTTTACAATTGTCAGATGAGGTTTACTGAAAAAGGAAAATACTGAAGCTGCCCACGCACCTTTCTCCTGATGACATTGGTGCGATGGAAATTTGTCAGTGATGTCAGTGTTTGCAGGTATAACAAAGAACAAGGTCTTGAACTGCCATGAATGGCTTTACCTTTGGGGAAAGAGAGACTTCTGTGTTTTTTAGGGTATCATTTTTAACGTCATTCAGCATATGCTTATGCAACCCAGGCTGGTCTTGTTATTTATATTTCACAACATTTCAGGCCAGCATTTTCTTTTCTTCCCCAGAGCTTTAGCTGAGCTGCTCTTGCTTGGCTGCCTCTGAGCCAGCATCTGATTCCTGAGTGACTGTGCTTTCACACTGCTCAGATAAACGGCTTTCACTGCAGTCGTGACTTGCATGGGGTTGGATATTATACCTTTCTTACGTCTAGACCTACAGAGGTGACGACATGCTGATTCATCTATGAATAATCAAAGCGAACTCTCAGTCTCAAAAATAGACTTTGCTCAGTTCTGTTAACCCCAAGATGCCTGAACAATACTGAGATGTGAAAAAACCCAGAAGTGTCATAGGTACTGTGTAGGAGTGTACCTCTTGTGTTGTAAGTATGATGAGACATAACAATAGGGAGTGGAATAAGTTTTAAGTAAAGACTGCACTCAAAACCTGGAGCTTAGGAGTCTTTTTTTTTAAGGGCACAGCAGTCCTGGTTCAGCTTTCAGCCTATGATTCTCAGTGCTGCTATTTTGACCCACAACTCACCACCGAAACATACGCATTCAATTTGGTAGTATTAATTTCTCATTTAGACTACTTCACATGCATTAGAAACTTGAGAATTTTTTCTTCAACTTCTTTAATAAAGTCTACCTTTTTCCTTGAATAAATCTTCTTTACTGAAACCAGATGCTTAAGCACTGGCCAGTGAGGAGAGAGGGACACGGGGCACTTGCTCACTCTTACAGGGTAGTAGCTTATGGAAGGACACAGTAGTTGGGCAACTTGGAGACAGCTACAAATCTATTTTTTCCCCATCAAGCTATTGTCCCGAGAGAATGAAGAGAGCTTGAATCGAAAGACATTTATTTCTGTAATGTTTTCATTTCAGCATCAACAACAGGGGATAAACTTTTACAATTTATCTGGAAGACTGATTTGTGCCTTTTGGCCAAAAACCTGCCTGAAGACATTTTTCCCCCTATAATTCCCAAGCAATATGTCTACGGATTGATGTGCATCCTTAGTTTCATGGAAAAAAAGTAGTATCAGGCAGCATCTGGAATTTACTGTTTATGAATTGGAAGATTTTATCAGTGTTTGAGACGAAAAAAGTTAGATGTTTGAGGTGTCTCATTAATTGTGTTATTACTTCTCAGATGATTTATCTTAAATTCCTCTAATAGTCAGCCAAAATAGTTGTTGTGTTTTTATTTACTGATGGCTATATTGAGTTTTAGAGTTGAGAAAAAGCAACTTATATTGTACTCTAATATAAAATTGAAAATTAGAATTAATGTATTCTAAAGAACATTGAAATAAAGAACTGACCTCTATTTCAAATACGTGTTTCTGTAATAAATACATGGGTTTTTTTCACAGGCCTTTTACACTGCTGATATTTTTGTTTGTTTTACAGTTTACAGACACTGAAGTAAGGTGACCTTCTATCAGATAGACTGCAAGGAAGCTTAGGGGTGGCCTTGGGCACTGGTATCAGCTGCACCTCAATTTAGTAATCTTATTGTCTCTCTCGAAATTAGGTCATCTGAGAGCAAAGTCCTAGTTCTTGCTTATGGGGATATTACATACCATATATTTCTACACACACAGCTTTAAATGGAACTGTTCATATTTGAAAAATAGACTCAGATTAACAGAAATAATTTTTTTTACTAATGCCAGGAAAGTGCACTGTTACTTTTGATGAAATAATATAGTATCTGGCTTATGCTGAGATTCCATGCAGTGCCTGTGTATCCTCCTTGTAGACATGAGAAAAATACAAAATGATTTGCTGACCCTCAGCTTTGCAGTTAAGAGCCATGTGACTTATTCCATGAAAACTGGCATGTACAAAAGATCATATTATTATATACAGCTGTTAAAGACCTAGAAAGTGAACAATGTGCTACTGACATATAAATAATACCTTCTGTGCACAGTTAAACATTGGTGTTTTTTTGCCAGATTTTAAGCTCTTTTGAGGCCAACTGGAACAGCTGAAATAGAACATTAAAAAAATGTTTTGATGCTAGGGCACAGATGGCAGTAGCCCAATGTGTCAAAATAAATGTTTCATTTTTGGTCTAATGTGGGAAAAATAGACCTTCTCAATTACTCCAATAATCACAGGTGCAATAAATGCACTCTGTAGCTAAGAAGAGCTGTTTCAGATGGGCATTCAGAGAAATTTTATGTATCCTGCTTCCAACAGCCTGAAAAGGTAAATTACCTTAGGCCAATCACTTACTGCTTTTGAAAGGGCTCTAACAGCCGCAATCAAGCCTGAAGCTTTAATCTTTTATTTGGCACCTGAATTTCACAAACACAGGATGTCTCTCAGAAGAAGCAAGTTTGAGAAGATGCTGTAGACAACAGATCTGTTAACTTTAAGTCAATGGCATGTATGTTTAGGAAATTTAGAGTGGCTCCAACAGACTTCAGCACTTTAATGTTTGTCCAGATTATTGTAGAAAGCTTTGGTGACAAGCAGAACAAACAGAAGAGTCAGTCAAATTGTTTTCAATGTGAACATCTGCTCAGACCTTACATGTCACTGGCATTGGCCACAACAAGCTGGGGGCGGGAGCCTGGAAACAACCATTAATTAGTATCTTGACTGTTGCATTTGTAACTGAGAGAACAACATCTACATGCGGAAAAGGGGCAGTCCACCAAGGCCTGAGTCACCTCACTGAAATGATACAGTGCTCTGAGGAGAGACTTAAAAAAACCCAACAGATAACACAGTGTGGGAGAAGATACTGGAGACAGCATTTAAAATGGCTTCAGCTGCTGATACTCTGCACTGCGTGGTTACAACCACAAAAGGTTTTGTCTGTAAGATGGAGCAAAGTGACAAAGAGTGAATGATAATCCGTACACTACAGCACAAGGGCAAAATGATTCATGTACCCTTACCCAATATTTTATTTCCCGTGTGAAAATTGAATCTGCTCCAGCTAGTGCAGTGATAGCTCTCACAGTCTGCATGGGCAGTGAGAGGCGTCGGAGGGAGAAATGCAAAGCAAAGTAGACTTAAAACTCAATCTGGAAGGCACCTCTCATTTTCCTGAGACTGTGAACTTCCAGGCAGCTCTACAGCTTGCGTTTGCCTTTGTACAGGTTTGCCTCTCTGGCTTTGTGTTCTGTCATCTGCAGTGAGATTGCTGCATTTCTGTTGAAGAGGCTGGATTGTTATTTTTCTCTAGGCACTGCAGCACAGAAAGCAATCTGTAGTTTTTGGCTATAAGGGACCTGCAAGGATTGAAAAGCCTGAAAAAGCCTGTGAATACGACTGCAGTATTCATTGTCTTAATCTAAACAACGTAATTTCTTTGATGCCTCTTTTTAATCTGGTTACAGTGTTCCAGGCACCTCAAAACATTACTTTTCTAGGGAAAAAAAATAAATAAAAAGGTCCAAACCCACTTATTTTTCAGAGAACACTAGGATGAGATGCTCAGTGTGGATTTCATACGGGTGACCCAAGAGAGAGGAGTAAGAAGGGGGATATGGTGCACACAAGAGGTAAATAACAAAATCATGAATCCGTAGCCTGAATTTAGGCTTTTAAAAGTTTTTTCATGAGCATAAACCCAGGATGATAACCAAAACTGTGAACTACAAAGATATTTCAAGGAGAGAAATAGATGTATAGGAACATCTGTGAAGTTGACTTCCTACATTCAAAGGGCCAGCATGAGAAGAGACCAAAAGCAGGAAGAGTCCCTTATGTCTGTGCAAAAGAGATTCTCCAGAGAGGCCACAAATGTCAAAGTGCTTCAACTTCAGATTGTTGTGATGGCTGGCATGCAGCTGCAGCCACAGAATCAATTCTGCCTATGTCTACAGTTTGCTTTAATTCCACATGGATAAATTAGGGCCGGTAAGAAATGAAGCAGCAGACAATGACTGGTAGATGACCCAAATAAACTAGGCCAACAAGACTTCTAGAGAGATGTTAGAGCCATAAGACTTGCTAGAGGCATACAGAAGTTGTGGAGCGAATTAATTGTCAGTATCCCTTAAGTTATCATAGACAATTCTAAAGTTAAGGTTTGAGCAACTCAACCTCTCTTATGTATGAAAAACACAGCATTCACTCACTCAAGAAAATTACAGCACTTATTCTGAGCACAGAATTCAATTTCCAAGGATTAATAAGTAAACACCTTAATTAATGTATGAGTTTAAAATAATTTAAATAAGCCCTTTAAGCTATTTAACATCTTTTTCAGTCTTTTATTTGTCCTGAATGATCTTCAGAATAATAATTATGCAAGCATTTCATATTTGCAATCTTCTACACCAGCCACAGTGAAAAGAGTGGTTATAATTAAATTAAATTATTAATGATTTCTGACTCTAATTCTTATGACTAGATAGACTGCGGTCTGACTCATTTAACTCTTAACTGGGGAAATGCATAAATATCTTATGATTTGTGGGGGAATTTCCCTTTGTAAACTGTATAACTCTCATAATTTGAATTTGAACCATGTGGCTTCAATTGTCTAGAAATATCATGGAGTAGTATTTTTTGCTTATAGATCGATTTCCATGGAAGAGAAATTTGTTAAAAGGAATTTAAAGTTGCTAGTGCTTATCAGAACATATAAAAGATCTAATTTTTTCCAGTCTGTGCAAAATTGTGTTAAAAATATCACTATTAGTAATCTCATGCTCCTTTCAGACTAGTTTTACAAGTGGTAACTTCCTGTACATCTGGGCAGATACTTACAATGCAAATGAAAGAATAATTATGGCCACTGGAAAAGCTTCTGATGTTTTAAATGATTCATTCCTTTTATGAACAGTTGGAATACCTGTAACACTCAGAAAATCATAGGCTTCATTTAAAACCAGTAGGAAATACTTTAAATACCAGTAATACTTTAGGTTAGAAGGCATATTTTGAAAACAGGGGCTGCTTGCTCAGAACGGAGGGAGGCAGTAAAAATCACTAAGTTGCCATTTCCATAATATTCTCCACAGTTCATTTATATCTGAGGGCAAGTGTGTATATATACATATATATGTATACATACACACAAATAACATATATATGTACATGCATACATGAATATATTTTGAGCTATGTAACTCCTAAGTGCTAGAGAAAGAAAAAAGACCTCTCTGCTTGGAACAGTCTTTTCAGGTTAGCTTCATCCTCTGGTGAGTGACAACAGTGAGGCTCTTTCCAGAAAGGGCTCACGTCAGGAAAAGACCATCTGGACGCTGTCTGAGCCATACAGAGCAAAGTGTGAGAGGGAAAATAAAAAGCAAGAAAGAGCAAGAAACTTCTCAGGCAACGCAGAGGTGGAAAACAAAGAAGTGCTTTACAGGAGAAATGAGAAGTGGTGCTTCCTGGTAGATTTGCACAGGAGTGGTGCTTTTGGGGAATGTCAGCAGAGGATGCTCTCAGATTGGCTGTGGTGTTTGTGTTTCAGTATTCGTAAACAATCGTAATTCATAAAAAATTCATAAACAAATTACTAGACAAATAAAATAATTACTGTGAGAAAGAGCAGAAACCATTCCAGTCACTTTGCGACAGGCCTGCAGTCAGAACAACCGTTCCCATATGTGGATGTTGCACAACAAATAACATAGAAAACCAAGCAGAAGCATTTTCAGAAAGGAAGAATAAAGAAGAGGACACTGTGCATGCCTGGCAGTCAGGCAATGTGCCTGAGAAGGGACATGAATGACCCTATCATAGGATCTAGCAGACTGCAGCAAGTGGGAAAAATGGACAGGATGAGGGGACTGAAGCTTAATTACCTCCCTGGATAAATCCGCATGTAAGAATAGAGATAAAAAGACAGCAAAGAGCATTTCAGATTACAGCCATGACACTACCCTGTCAGCAGAAGCCCTGGTGCTGTCAGGTAAGCTGAGGTCAGGACTGAACCTGTGCTGTCTTTCCAGAAGGAAATGAAAAAGTGAGTGTGATTACAACAATGTGACCATTCAGTGCACAAACCAATGTCAGATAATGAAAAATAGGAGGATATGAGAAGGAATATTGTGCATGAGGCTGGAGAGAAAAAAAGAGAAATCTCTTAACACAGCCCACAGTTTCATCCTGTTCATCACAGTTTGAGATGCGCAGATGTGCACAGGTACAAATGCTCTTTCTATGTAATAACAGTGGATGGAAAATCAGGGCTATCTCCACCTAGAAAATGCCAGTTTCAGTGCAGTACATTAGGATCCTAACACATAGTTGCTTTACCTTTGTGCCCAGCAGACTACAGGCTCAATCATTTTACATTTGGATCAAGTAAAAACACCAAAGAAGGAAGATGAAACTTTGGACTTAGAAGCTGGAATAAGGTTTTTGGGAGCTTTCAAGATCTGTAATGGGTAGAGAGTTTATTTCCTGGATTTTGGTGACACTATTGCTGGAAATCATAGAATCATAGAATAGTTAGAGTTGGAAAGGACCTTAAGATCATCTGGTTTCAATCCCCCTGCCATGGGCAGGGAAACCTCCCACTAAACCATGCCACCCAAGGCTCTGCCCAACCTGGCCTTGAACAATGTGAATGTGAAATCTTGAATTATTTTACCAATTTTACTGGAAAGACAGGAAAATAGAGGATTATAAAGAATGTATTCCAGTATAGGCAACAACCTGGGAAGTTTGCAAGGAAGGGATTCAATTAGAAACATCAAATTCTTAGCGCAGCTCAAAGTTTGACCATTGGGTGCTAGAGAGGAAATAAGGAAGGATTTGATTTAATGGTGTCGTGGTTTAAGGCCTGCCACTCACTGCCCGCCCCCCCCCTCAGCTCCGGGACGGATGGGAAAGAGAATCGGAAGAATACAACTCCCACAGGTTGAGATAAGAGCAGCCCAGTAACTAAGGTATAACACAAACCACTGCTGCTACCGCCAATAATAATAATGATAAAGGAAATAACAGGAGAAGAGAATACAACCGCTCACCACCGACCGATACCCAGCCCCACCCCAGCAGAATCTCCAGCCCTTCCGGGTAACTGCCCGTTACATCCTGG
>WYDI02032555.1:0-34312 GCA_009867235.2 Psittacus erithacus | reverse complement strand
TCTTGCCATAAAAAAAATAGTCTTTTAGCATATTTGTAGGGTACCAAAATATGTCTAACCTGCATGGAAAAGTTTTTTTTTATTATTTATTATTATTTATTCTATTATTATTTATATTATTATTATTTAGTTATTCTAATATTATTTCTTAAGAAACCCCCCCCCAAATCTGCTAGCGTGGTAGCATTTGGGTAGGAAAAGCAATGGTGTGCAATTGATGTGTGTCAGAACATTAGCTTTATGCATTTATGCTTCTTATGGTGGGGCTGAAGGGAAGGAAGAAGAGACTTTTTGGAGACAGGAGAATTCTGGACAGGCAGAAATTTCACAGCTGATAGTTTGTAGCATAGTGGGGTCTGTGCTTGGCAGTTCTATGGATAATGAAAGGCAGGGTGGGTCTGAGTGCTCAGGAATCGTTGGATTCTTGCAGTGAAAAGCTTGAACGTGATCAGTGATAGCTGGGTCTAGAATTGTTTTTATTCGCCTCTCCCCCAATACATATGTTTCTTCAATATGAGTTCTAAAGCCAGTATAAAGGTTAAGTTGACCTCTGTGGATATGCATACACCAAACTGTTTTCACTAAATTGATTTTGAATAACACCTTTCAGTTAAACCAAAAAAACTTCTGAATTTAGACCAGACCTTAGTTAATGAAGGGGTTTTTTGATGCTTAAATAAAAGGCTTGAAGAAAGGAAGTTATGCAAAATAACTTGATGCTTTTCCTTACCACCCCCACCTCCCCCAAAAAAAAGAAGTGAGAGTGTCTGTGTGTTGTGTTTTGGTTCAGTAGTTTTCTCCTCTACTCATTATTTCTATATTTGTATGTATATGTGTTCCTGGGTATTTTCTTCAGTGCTTCACTAAAAATGAAAGTCAGAGTGGTGTCTAAGTACTCATTCAGGCTTTAAATTTAGAGTGCACAAGAGTTTATGCCATGGGTTTTGGCATAATTATGTATAATCTCCTCAAACTTTCTAAAAATATTGTGTCAAAAAATAGATTGAATTGAGGAAAAAAACCTGTAATTTTTCAAAAATTAAATTACAGAGTGCTTTTTCTCGGTATAGTCCAGTATAGTAACGAAAAGAACAGAGAAGAGGATAGTCATGGAACTGACGTATGACTGATAAACTCTATTCTGTAGTGGTACAGTATGTGTGTCTCCATTTTCAGATAATGGCTTAAATGTGTCTGTCTTGGGAAGGCTTTAGGTGTATTCAGTAGGTAAGTAATCAGAAAAAGTAGTTTAATATCCATACTATTAATCTGGTTAAGCAACTCAAGATGTCTGTCTACTTTATTCTCAAGCTTTAAAATTTCTGTCCTTTTACTGTTGTGAGTTGTATGGTGATATAGCAAAAATTACATTTTATTTTTTCAAAGGAAAGTGTGCAAGAGAAATAGCTCCATATTCTGCTGCAGAACAGTAAATCTAATAAAGCCTGCTGGGCCCACTTTCATCATCTACAATAGATTTGGAAAGGGCAGCAGAGGTTCCAGCTATGAATTCTGATCATGTTTTAGAAGCTGGTAATACATATCTATAACTATAAAATAAACAAATCTTGAGTTATTGCCAGGCAGTGGTTTGGCACTGAAGAATGTTTTGAATAACTTCGAATGTGCATTTGAAAGAATATGTTATCAGGTAAGTGTGAAGTATCTTGAAGTCTTAGAGGAACAGAATTAGCAATTTTGTGTTGTATAATCAGGAGAGAAGCCAGCTAATGAAACAGCTGTGAGAACAGCAGAAAGCATTTTCTGGTTTAGGAATTTAAGTATTTTTTCAGTAAGTGTTTTTTTGCAGACCTGCTGTACATGCTGTGGTGAAGGAGCTCAGGGAGCAGACACAAGGACAGGAGCCCTTTTTCTCCCTGTGTTTTTATCCTGCTCCCTTCTGAGAGGAAACTGATGGTATCCCATTGTTCAGAGCCAGAAAATATTAATTACTTTTCTTGCTTCCCTCCAGCATGTGTTTTTTACTTGTGCATGAATAATCAAATAGTACTATCCCAGGCAGTTGGTATTAATTAGGGTTTCGAATTTCATGTAGTCCATCTTTCAGCGTTTGTTATGTCAGGCTAAAGCTTAAACTGAGAGGGAGTGAGGTGCACTTAGGGTTAATATTGAGGCTAGATTCTTTCAGCATAAGAGCATACTTAGAAATGAAAAGGCTTATGCTATTGAGAAAGATACGGTTCAGAGCCTTTATAGTTAGCTTTTGAAATATTTATTTTCCAGCCATCTCAACCTTCTTGTAACCACTGTGTTTTGAACCTTTAGTTACTAAAAGTTTTCAAAGCTCCTTCAAGTCAATACAAAAATCAATACATGGGGCATACTTCAGTGTAGTTAAGGCAGTGCTCAACAGCATTCAATGGTATATGTAACTACTGCCACTGCTTCCTTGTTCCAAAAAACACCATCCATCTTCAGTAGCAAAAGTGTAAAGTCTAGAAGTCTGCAACTGATGGGCTGCTCAATCACAGCATATTGGTGGGTGAAGTCAAGCCACAGATGATAGTCATTCATGGAAATCAGCAAGGAATAAGTTACCTTGCTTAGATGTCTTTTTTCCACCCCCATTTGCCTTCTGCAAATTTATGTTGCTTATTTTAAGAGATCAATTCCTTTAAAAGACATTGTGCAGCTTAGAAAATCTTAGGCAGTCTGTATGTCTTTACACTGTGGTACAAGACCATAACCTTTCTCTGTTATTTTGTTTGTTTACTGGAGGGACTTTTGTTTATTTCTCTGTGTCTTCATTTTTGGCAGGGGTTGCAATCATGTGACAGTATAGTTATGGTTGTCTCATCCATCTTTCCACAATGCTTATATCTAAGTTAGGGAAGTCTCACACAAGAAAGTTTTGGAAGTAAAACACTAACAGTCTTGTTACTTGTAGTTCCTGTTTGTTCTATTACAAGACTGACGCTGACTGTGAAGTTACTGCTATAGGACACTAATAGTTCAAAATTGATAAATAATAATATTATTTGTTAATATATTCTCCTGATGCCCTGTAATAACAACGTATTAATAGTCTTCACTTACAGTTACATAGGAGAGGAATATTATATTATAAATACGTATTTTTTTCAGTGTTTGAGCTTTGAGATTCATGCCTTCATACAGTTCTGTACAGCTAGAAAGGGAGCATACTATTGGCAGAAATTAACTAGGCACTAGTTTATTAGAATTTTATTTCCCTTTTGTAATGTTAGCTTTTCCTTTAATTCAAAATATGATTGTTAATTTAAAATAGATGTTTCCTTCAATCTGTTTGGTATGTATAGTCTTGTTCTCAGAGCCTAGCCAGCAGCTCAGGATTCTATATATTACTTAGCTAATTGTTACCCAGTATTTCCCATCTGAAAATAGCTGAGTTATTAGCTGTTCCTTGGAGATTCACTGAAGAAAATTTGTTCTTACGAGAAACTGAAAGCTACAATTTGAAGCCCAGAGAATGTGCAGTATTTCATACCCTTGCGGGTGTCCCTAGTTGACATACAATATAGGGATCTGTTTTTTTGAGAAGTGGGCATGGATAAAGCTTTCCCGCCTGCTGAATTTGTAGATAAATTCCACTTTCACAACTGCTGAGAGGGAATTAACTTTAATACAGAACATGTAAGACATAATTGCCGCCAGAAATGTATCGGAATGACAAATAGATCCCTTGACTCTATAATTAAACATTTAAATGAATGTTTTTTCATGTACTTCTGCTTAATACTTTATTAAGATATCTCTATGTACTGGATAGTATTCTCTGATTTTTCTTTCGGCTGTCAATACAGACTACATGTATATTGTATTCTGCAGGCAAATATGAGAATTGTTCAAAGTATGACAAGCTTTAGTTGCCTGCTTTCTGATCACGCATCTGCCTGACAGATAGCCTGTAAGTAGTTTAGAGGGTTGGTTCAGCTGTTATATTTGGGGTATGTGAAACTATTTGTACTTCAAAAAGTAGGTTCTAGCTGTGTTTTCAGGCTTGTTGTCTATACAAGTAACATAAAATCTTGAAAGCATCCTTAGGATCCTTAAGATCTGACATAAAAATAGTGTGCTTTCACTTTGCTCTTTATCACAAAGGAGTAAATGAATAATATTCAGAAGTGATCTTGAGGAAAAACAATGAAGAACCTCCAAGTAGAGACTTGCAAGTCCATCACTGCCTATCTATTTTATGTGGGAGAGAGCTGGTCAATGGCTTCCTGGGTGCACGTTTGGGAGTTCTCCTGTTTCTTTAAAATATGTTCTCTGCTTCAGATGCTGATGTTCATTTTCAGCATATGGGGACCATTAGCAATATTGAAGCTGGACATAAGGCTTAACGCGTTAAATTGCTGTAGAATGTCGCATCTGTTTTTTTTGCCCTAGTGTTAACACCTGGATCAGTTTAGCACTAGCACAGCAGTTTAGGACATATATAGCTATTAATTTTAAAAACATCTGGGATTTTTGTGTGTGTGCATGTGTATGTGCATGTGTGAACTGTTGGATCTCTGGCATTTTTGAGTTTGATGAAAAAAATCTCACTGAATTGTGCTTAAGGTGTGTATCCATCTAGGCAAGTAAGTAGTTTGTGGCAGGAAGCAGAATGATTCTTTTGACTGGGTTACATATTATGATTTTGCCTTTACAGCTTTTACCTATCTTCAGATTTCCATTTCTGAAGAATTGATTGCTGACCCTGATTCTTTCCTCCCCTCCTCAAACCCATCCATTTGTTGTACATTCTCCTGGGATGAGTGAAGTGGGCAGGCATTAAAAATTAAAGCCAGCATGTTCTCCGACTGAGCCTGCAAGCCTTATCTGAGTCTGGTTGAAAGTAAAAATGCCAGTTGTGTTGGAGCTTTGAAAAATGACTTTCCCTGGTGACCCGCTGCCTTTTAGCAAGAACAGTTTACAGCTCTGTTTAAGAGTGATGAGTGCAGTTGGAGAGTTTCTCTTGTTATGCCCATTAGCAAGATTGGACTAATCTGCAGGATGTAACCCAAAGGTAAACTGTGACTGAAGGAGAAGACAAGGCTAATAAGGTGTTTTGTAGTTTCTTTCATCCCAGAGTCTTTCCCGGAGCCAGCAATTAATATTATTTTCTATCTGTGGAGAGTCTAGGTTCCTGACAGCATGGGAGGCTTTGCAAAGGACACATCAGCACTACCTGCCAGGCCATGAAGAGGGGCCGCTTTCAAAACTGCTGTTGAAATTGGCAACTAAGCATCAATACCGCAGCAGAGTTAACAGCTTGTTAATTTAATAGTTAAAGAAAAACAGGGCCTTGCCCCAGCTGGGAGCAGGGAGTGTGCGTGTGGTGGCACTGGGTGTTGGGCATCTCCCTGGGGACAGGGACAGGCCAAGATGTGGATGTGGCTTGGGGGCACCTATGGCTGGGCAGGGCTGTGGGGAGCTGGAGAGTGGCGCCTCTGTGGTATCCCTGAGACGGGGGCTGATGGCTGATGGGTCAGGGCTGTCAAGGCTTATTAGTGCCCTCAGGGCCTTGACGTGAGCAATTTAGTACTATTTATTTTTATTCTTTTATTTTATTAGATAAAGAGCTTGTATTTCTCTCCCCTTCACAGAGATGAACATTTCACCTCATGTTTTTCTTGCCAGTGCTGTTAGACAGCCAGGCTGGGGATGCAGATGGGCATGGCCCCAGGTGGCTTTGCGTGTACTCGGTTGATCCTGCAGTAATGGTGTCCAGGGTGTTGTCCTGGTGTTACTGAGACCTTGTTGACTTTTACTTTTGAGAGCAAAAAGACAAAGAGCTGCCTGGTGCTGATATCTCAGCGGCTCATAATCTTGCATCCTCCTGCGCAGTCAAGTCTGTTGTTGGTGGAGTTGTGTTTTTTCTTACATTTTATAATGTGAAACAGAGTAGTTGTTGACTATTATGTGCGACTTCCTTGCTTTAGCTTTGTTCTTGTATTAGGCTTTTCTAATATTCCAAACCATTCAATAGACTTTTGGTTTTTTGGGTTTTTTTAAACATTTAGCAAAAAAATAACCATATGGAAAGGGCTTTTAACTTTATTTAAAATTGACTCATAGAGAATACAACATTTGACCTGACTGAATCTCTGAGTAAGCTGGAATTGCCAGCTGTATTTCTCATGCTGACTGGCAGGTAACAGAATTGGTTGCTTTTACATGTATGAGAAACTAGGAGTAATTCAGAATTGCCAGCTGAAATCCATACTCAAATACAGGGTGATCAATACTGTATCTTCAAGGTTTTCTTTTGATTTTTTTTTAATTTTATATATTTTTAATTAAAAACAGGACTGAACAGGAACTGATCAGGGTTGCATCAGATTTTTTACAAAGTCTGTGTATAAAATTTGACTGAATTAATGCCTTCACAATGTACAGTAGGTTTCTTGATGATTTGGAGAAAAACAGTTTACTTTTGGTGGGGAATATGAGTCCAATATGAGTATGTGCTGCATGAAAATCATTGGCTTAGAGGGAGAGGGCTGGTCTCTTAGCAAGTGTTGCAGCATAGTGTGGAAGTGTTTCATACAGGTTTTTTTTTTGTTTTGTTTGTTTTATTTTTTAAGTGATTGCGTGACTTCACATATTGGAAATGGCCACATTTGCAAGAGATATGATAAGAGCTACCATTTCCTGGGAATGAACTGGTACACCGTCTAGGCTTTTTGTAGCAGAATACAGTTGGGGCAGTTGTGCCCGTACTATTACTGCCACTTATTTTTCTTAGTATTTCCCCAAGAAACAAACGCTTTTGCAGTTCAAGGTGTCAACTCTAAATCCTGACATCTGATTGCCATTCTTAGCATTTGGGAATCTGCAGTCTAACATAATACGTTTCTTTCAGAGAAAGGACTCTTTCTAGTCCAACACCTGCTTTATTCTTGCTGAATTTCTAGTTTTCTCATAGTGGTTCTAGTAGTGATTCTACAAACTGAAATCACAAACAGAGGAATTAGATTTCAGGAAAGGCCTACACGGAAGGATAAGATACATATTGTGAAAACAAAGTTCTTGTTTTCTTCCCATATTCTTTTGTGACTGGACTAAAATGAGAAAAATGTGTGTGGGGTTGGGAAAACAAATGCAAGCAACCCAATCCATGGCATGAACAGAAGTCAAACTGAAAATTTTCATGTATTCTAGAAAGCATCATTAGATGTTTAAAGGATTTAATCTGACCTCTCCATAACCTCCATATGCTCAGAGACAAAAGGACATGCCGAAAAGAAGCATGTCTGAAAGCATTACAGCAGTTGTGCTCCGGACAATGGAAATGCTGAGCCGCATGGTATTTAGAGTATTTGCGTGGAGGTTCTGTGGCATAGTATATCAATGTTTGAGCATTTTTCTTTATAGAACAAGAAAACATTCCTGAAACTAATACTATAAAATAAAACAAAAAGGGAATTGGATACAGGTTCCAGAGGAATGGAGAATGTGAGGGGAGTCTTGGAGTATGAATGAGAGTGGTGCATTTCAAATGCAGGCCTGAGTTGCATTTCACACAATTCTTTTTTTTTTTTTTTTTCTTTTCCTCCCTCATATGAATTGAAAAATTGTTACTTGTGGGAAGATATTTATTGGAAATACAGAAAGAGGAATGAGTAAAGAATATGATATAAATCATCTCTCGTTTAGTATTTTTAATTGAGGGGACTTGAGCTGGCTGGATTCTTAATTATCCTGGTAAAATAAATGCTAAATGAGTTCAGATCAGTGGTAATAACAATGCTTCTTTAAAGAATTGCTTAAATATAACCTTGCTTATGAAGGCAAGTCACTAATTAAATTCCAATCATCTTTTTGCACTAAGCAGGTCTCACACCTTCTCCCACAGCATAAATTTTAAATGCAAATGATTGGATTTGTACAAACACTATACGAGACAGATTTTTACAGTACTGAATTAGACATGGAGACTGCTAATGGCTGGCACCAGTCCTTGCCAGGGTGGTTGGAAACATAAATGCTGAAAGCTGCAGCACTTTTTTCCCCAATCAAGCTGACACAGACTTGAATTCATAAGCTTCTACAACCTAAAAATGTTTTCTTTTTCCTCATTTGTAAATACAAGAAATGTAAAGGAAGGTTTATTTTCATCTGTAAAATATTCTGCTGTCTGCCTCCAGCAAGATGTTAGCAGAAAATATTGTCAGTCAAAATGCGTACAGACAGCTGTGAGAATACCCTGTTCAGCACCAGAGATTTGCATGCTCCTACCAACTGCCGTATTTACTGTTCATCCATGTCAGCGAGATCCAGTCCAACATCTAAATTAAAATTTCAGTATAAAGGGCCAGTTGGGGGTTTTAGTTCTGAATTAGTGGAGAATCTGTTGTTTCAACAATAGTGTTTGTCAGTTTTTCATATTTCTTTTTCATTTTAATTATAACTCATCAAATCTTAACTGGTTACTCCTGGGTTAGACTCAGAAGAATGTCACTGAAGGGTGTTTTAATATAATGGAAGCAGTGTTACATCTGTTTTCAATGTTTTAAAAGCCAATTTATATGGAAATTTTGCTTTAGTGGGAAGTCAATAGATATGTAGTTTTTTAACACCTCCTGTAAAAATTTAAAACTTAAAGCAGCACCAAAGCAATACCATTCTTTCTTGTGGTAGCAGTGTGATTGCGTTTTCACAGCCTTTCATTTGTACCCTTTTCCTTCTGTTGAAATTAAGTTTTTATTTATCTTTTGTAGTCGAGCTATCAAGACAAACCAGGACCTTCTGCCTGAGACGCCGTGGACCCATATCTTCTACAATGACTTCTGGGGGACACTGCTCACTCACAGTGGAAGCCACAAGTCCTACAGACCTCTCTGCACACTCTCCTTCCGTATTAACCATGCTGTTGGAGGGATGGACCCATGGGGCTACCACCTTGTAAATGTCTTGTTACATGCTGCAGTTACAGGCCTTTTCACAAACTTCTCCAGGATCCTGTTTGGGGATGGGTACTGGACCTTGATAGCAGGCCTGCTGTTTGCATCTCATCCCATCCACACAGAAGCTGTAGCAGGGATTGTAGGGAGGGCAGACATTGGAGCCTGTCTCTTCTTTCTGCTTTCTCTGATGTGTTACGTGAAGCACTGCTCAACAAGAGGTTCCTCACCAAGTACATGGGGCTGGATCTTGGGAACGGGGCTGTGTGCAGGATGCAGCATGCTGTGGAAGGAACAAGGGGTGACTGTACTGGCTATTTCAGCGATGTATGATATTTTTGTATTTAATCGACTGAAAATGCACCAGATCATTCCTGCTTTATACAAGGTGAGTTGTCTTTTTCCATAAGCTATTCATAAGGCCTTAATCACTGTTAAACAGGTGCTAAATGAGTTTTCAAGTACACAATAATTCTTAGTAGTTTAGTCAACTTCCCAAAATAAGCACAGATGTCTAATGCTGAAAGAACATTTAAAGCAGTTTAGTATGGGGTTTTTACATTTTGTTTAAACAATGTATTACTATCCATTGCTATTACTTGACGCTGGGGATGTATTTTTTTTCAATTGCTTTCCTTGCTTCCAGCAGCTCCCTTCTCATTCTGTTTACTGTCGAGCACTGGATATCTGACTGCCTTTTGCAAAGAATTCATTCATGCTCTTATCCTCTTGTATCTTGCAAACTCAGCTTAGTTTGGTGGGGCATGCAAGTGCAGCAGCTGATATAATCTACAGACTCCCTGAGGCAAAGATAGAGCTCTTATTGTTCTGCTTTAACAGTGATGCATAAGACCTGGGCACATGCCTCTGGCATGTATTTTTTCACCCCCTAATCGGAGCTATGACTCAGATGTATTATTGCCTTAATAAAAAATATTTCTCATTTTTTCACTTCTTGCCCAAGAGTAAACAAGTAGAATAAGCAAACAAGCAAGCCCACCAAAATCCCCTAACTTCCCTGTCCTGGGTTCAGCAGTAGCAGTCATTTTTTCTCCTTCTTAGTAGCTGGTGCAGCACTGTGTTTTTGACTTTCAGCCTGGGAACAGCACTGATAACACCGATGTTTTTAGTTGCTGCTCAGTAATGTTTACTCTGACCAAGGACTTTCTGAGCCTCATGCTCTGCCAGGGAGGAGGAAAGCCAGGAGGAAGCAGAGACAGGACACCTGACCCAAACTAGCCAAAGAGGTATTCCATACCACAGCAGGTCATCCCCAGGATGTAAACTGGGAGTCACCTGGAAGGGCGAGATCATTGCTCGGTTGGGCTGGATATCGGTCAGTGGTGAGCGGTTGTGTTCTCCTCCCTTGTTATTTCCCTTGTCATTGGTATTGGTGGTAGCAGCAGTGGTTTGTGTTATACCTTATTTAATAGACTGCTCTTATCTAAACCTGTGGGAGTTGTATTCTTTCGATTCTCCTCCCCATCCCTCTGGAAGCTGAGGGAGGAAGTGGGGGGAGCGAGTGAGAGACTGCGTGACTGAGTTACGGCTGGGCTTAAACCACAACATTCCCTCTCCCAAAACTGCATGTATTTTACTGGGACCAAGATACCCCAGTTGAAATCAAGTCTTATTTGCACCAGTTGCTGTACAAATGAGGAAGCTGAGTATATGTAATTTAAATTTCAGTGAAATCACTTTCTTTCAGAAAAATACCGATATAGCAAAAGGAAAATGTTTCATAGGGATGTGTGTTATTGTGTTTTTCAGTAAAATATAACCAAGAAAGGCAATAATAAAAAAAAAAGGGCTTTATAAGCTATTTATGAATATTTGTCTGTATAGTCTTTTGTACTCCAACTTTGCATGGACTCTACCTTTAGCATTGCAGTTTCCTGTTCCCAGGAACTCCATGTGAAGTAAAGGAGTGAAATAGAAGCCTTCTGTAAGGATAATCAGTGTAAATTCAAAACAGTTAAAGACAGGTGCATGAAAGAGGAACAAAAGTAGCACCCTGAAAGTTAATGTTTCAGTCTTCTGGAGAGCTTCACACTTTGATGCAAACATTCTAGAGCAATAAAAGCATTACCATTTACCTAAAAAAGATACTGAAAATAATTATTTCATTGCACTGCCTTCTTTTCAGCCAGTATTTTATGAAGTACTACCATGGTGTTTATATTTCCTTTGGTCTTTTGAGTTTTAGCCTTTGACATAAAATAGTGTTTAGAGAATGTTCAGGTTATTGAGACTGTTTTTGGCCTGCTGCATCCGAATGCTGGCAGCTGTTTTCAGAGGATGCTATTTAGTTGGTATCCCTGGATAATTTGAGAATGGCCAATGAAATTGGAGTTAAGAAATTTGGACTTTGATTGTAGTATATCTGATGAATGTTTGACAAGTCTTGACCAGGAGGGCAAGTTAGGTGCTGTCCTGTTGATTTGAAATTACTTTTTTGATTTATTTTGAAATGATTTCAAGGTGATTGCACTGTGAGATTGGCATTTTAAAATAATGACCTTTCTCTTCTGAAGACACTAGGAAGAACAGGGCAAACTGTTCTTACCGAAAGCTTTGTTTTTATTTCAGTTCTGTGTGTTTAGACATACTGTGATAAAGAGAAGTGTTGGTTTTTTCTGTTTGTTTGCTTTTTAAGTTTTGTATTTAAAATAATCAAAAGAAAACCCCAACGTATGTAGCCCATGGTTTAATTTTTGCATTATGCAGAATTAAAGTACAGACTTAAACAAAAATGAAAAAGCTTTCAACTCTGCATCTCTTTTGGGCCATTGGGTGTTGCCTTATTCATGCTGCTGCTTTGACCTTAAGTAAAATGTGTACCTAGTAAGAACTGACAAATCCTTTCTTCCTAGAACGAACTGTAAAATCTCCTTAAGCAACCAAAGTCAACTTTTGGATTAACGGGTTTATTTTTTTTTTCTTTAATGTTGTTGCTTATACTTTTTCTTGCTTGAAAAGGCATTCCTGCATTGCAAATTGTGTGAGACCAAAGTAGCCATATACAGATGACTCATCCCAGGAAACAAAACCCCATCTTGTGAGAGAACTCTTTATTAGAAAGTGTAGGCAATTAGAAAGAATTGTGTCCATTTGCCTTTCTGGAATTTGTGCTTTATGTTCTCCCAGTGTAAATACTGGGGGAGGATGACTGCAGAAGAGAGGGAGGGAGAAAAGATATCAAGAAGGACAGTCTAGAAAAAAGTTATGGTCTCTTGTAGTGCACTGGAGGGGAAAAGGGTAGAATGGAGCCAAGAAAGAAAGGAAAATATTTTTAAGAGGTGGTTGGCTGAAATCTGTACTAAATAAGTAACCAGTATTGATATGAAACTGGATGCTTGGTAATGGAGCCATAGAAAAGAGCTACCCCTTTTCAACCTACCTAACCTTGAGCTAAACCCTGCGCAGCTGACCTGACACAACTGTTTCGTAGGCTGTGCTGCAAACTGGAACCAAGAGGAAATTAAGGTAAAAAGTAGCCATTAAAAATATCCCCAACCCCAGATATACCCCAGATAGATCTTTAGGCATTATTTGAAACATTAACCAATTCAGTTATATCCAGTCCTCATTACTGCCCTACAAAAGCAGTACTGCAAATACTGCTGGAGAAAAGCTGAGGTGCGGGGGCAAAAAAAAGGAATGGAGAGCAAGGGATTTGGGGAAGTGGGTAGTGAAGGACCTGGGCTGGCTTGCTGCCAGACTGTGGCTTTTGGTTTCTGTAAGATTTTTCAGAATATACCACTGGGGAAACTGAAACATGATTAATAATGTTTAAAGAGTAATAAAACCACTGACTCTTCTTCAGGATGGTCAGTGAAGGATGGGCTGCTAAAAGCAGCTTTAAAAATGCTCCAGCAGATGATAGTTGTTGGCACTATGTTGGGGTGACAAGCCTGTTTTTTCCATTTTGTTTTTACCTTTGGGCTGACTGTCCAATAAATATAAAATGGTGGCTACTACACAAGACCAGTGGCTGCTTACTGAGTTCACGTTTATTATCATGTGAGTTCTGATTTGTTACATCAAATACATGAAAGCATCCCAGTGCAATCTGAGTAGACTGGCAGGGCTTCTGAACAAGGCAGCTGCAGAGCAGGACCACCAACAGAGCAGATGAATATGACCCCTTATTTAGAAGCTATTCGTAATGCATTTTTAAAATGTGTATCATAGCTACTTACTAAACTATCCAGCTCTTTTCCCTGTCATCTGTGTATTGGTTATTCAGTAGAACTTGGCTGCTGACTTTTTTCCTTTTGCCAAGACTTGTATTCCTGTCTGCCTGTGATGCTCTCACTCTGGCTGGCAAAGTTGTCAGTCTGGACCTCATTTCATTTGGTTAGCTCTATTTTGTTCTGTCTGAGTGGCTAAAAGAATGTATTTGCTGTCTTTAAGTCAGCAGATTTTGATGGAAGTGTATCTATTGTGGTCATAAATGAGTTGTCTGAAATGAGAGCCATTAAAAAAAGTGGTGCTTTACTGGGGCAAAGCGTTCTTTGTGGAAGAAAGTTAGGCTTTTGTTTGATTTTTCAGCATTTTAGACCTTGAGTCATTTGCAGTGTAAGTTCCATAGCAGGTATGCAGATTGATTGAATTGTCATGTATCATAGGTATCAGATGATTGTACCTGTCAGCAGCTAGACTTGTGCAAATTAAATTACCAAAAGTGTAGGAGTGAGAGGGGGGAAACCTGAATAAGGGAGAGAGCTGTGATCAAGTTCGTAATTATAGCAAATATGCAAATTCAGAGGCCTAATTCTTTTGTACTTGCAATCTCCAGCTTGAGAGCAGAACCATTAATCAACATTGCAGTACAAAGTCTTCTGTCCAATTAATAGTACAAAGCTAATATGAACCTTTCTGTGCT
This sequence comes from Psittacus erithacus, assembly GCA_009867235.2. NCBI lineage: Eukaryota > Metazoa > Chordata > Aves > Psittaciformes > Psittacidae > Psittacus > Psittacus erithacus. Next base: position 20,533 of record WYDI02032555.1, on the reverse strand, counting down.
GCCCTTTCCCCCCCTCCCTCTTTTTTTTTTTTTTAAAGTGGGAACGGAGCTGGACAACATTTGCAGTTAAAAATATGGGGCAGATGCATTTAAAGCTCATTTTTAATATCATTGTAATGATAAAATATTTATTGCTCTGTGGTTTATGTGTACAAACTGCCTTACAGAAATAACTAAGCCAGATGTATGTTCTATTAATGTTCCACTGCTAAAGTACAGTAACATTTTACCGGATCAACATATAGTTAGTACAGGGAGTTATACTAAAATAAAGAAACCTCTCTTTTACCATCACTTATTTGATTAAAATTTCCCTCTGGGAGGTCTGTCTCACATGTGGAGTTAGTTATTGATATCTGTAGCTTAACGTGAACCACAAATTGGATTGCAGGATGCATTATCTAACCTTCTGTGCTATTATAACAGTATTGGTTTTGTAAAAAGCAAGTTTATTGGGGGCCTATATTTTATTTAAGGTAGCGGTGTAAACCTGGGGCCTCCATGGATGAACATGGTGAGCCACCAAACCAAGTTTTATAGAACACTACTTTCTTTTATGGTCTTGGATCAGCCTTAGTTGTGAGGGACATGTATGATTCTTGCTGGGTATTAGATAAAACTGCTGATTTTTCAGAACACTCTAAACTTGAAATAAGCCACTTTAGACATTCTTTACTCTTTGAAGTTGCTACTTTTAGAACTACTGTGCTTTGGAAAGTAATTTCAAAATAAAATGCTGCTCTTGATTTAAATTTACAGTTTTATCCTTCTCGTGTGAGGAGCTTGAAAGCCTTAGCAACGCAGTAGTTGGTCTTGCTGGTTTTTCATCTCCTCTCCATCTACAAGTTATGCCATTTTGCAAGTGTTTTATCACCATTTAAAATCTAGCTTGATGTTTTATTTTCTGTTTATTTTCTACAATCTAAAGGATTTTATTATGTTTGAACTTAGCCACAGGCCTGGATATTTTGACAGATCTGACCTGTAAGTGTTATTTTGTAAGTTATTTCTCACAAAAATTTGGGTGGGTATGGTCCAGCCTTAGTCTTACGTGTTTGAAATGCAGTTTTTAAACTGTTCAGGCAGCAGCCGCTCCCTCACAGGACAGATTCATTCCTAGAGTCACATATTTAGTAAACAGTCTTTTCCTTGAGACTACTTTTGTCGGAGTTAAAAATAATAAATAAATTGCAGCTTCAGAACATGACCTGACCTCTCACAGGTTCATGTTGTCTAACAAAAGCTGCATATTCAAGTGTGGTAAGCTGTTAAATGTTGCGTTTGTGAGCTGGGTAATATTCAGCGCTTTAAGAGCTGTAGAAGAGGTTGGAAGCTACATTGCCAGCTGGGGCCCAGGTTGTTCCCTAGTTGTGACCTCTCATTCTGCGGTGGTCAGCTGGGGGTTAATTTTTCTGGCAGCTTTAAGGCTGTACAAGATGTAGAAGTGCTGAGATGAATGTGCCTGCACATACATTGCTCGTATTTGCGGATGAGCCAGCCTGGTGCTTTTCTCTTCACTCTGCTGGATGACAGCAGCATGAGGCCTGTATGATCTTGACCATCCTTCCTCTTCCCGCCAGCAGATATTTTCTAGACAAAAGAAGCTTTTTGCAATTTATTTCTTTCTTGACAATTTCAAGTAGCTAATACTGCTGTTTCCTGTAGTTCCCACAGCTCCTTGCTGCTTTTCCTTTTGATCCTGAAATAAGAAAAGCAAGATTAGCCTCACTATCTTTCTTCTCAGAGATGTGATCTCCTGCAGGTCCCTGTGATGTCAGTGGAGTGGTACTGAATTGGACATCAATATGTATAAATAGCTGTTGTTTCCTGAAAATATTTTCATGGGGTGATTTAAAGCACTGAAACAGATCACATATGACAGAAGTACAGCATCCTAAGGCTAATTTAGCAAATCAAATGAGGAATCATAAGCTGTCTTGCTGAAGTCACTGGCTTAAAATGGATTATATTTGAATATTAAATCGTTAATGTCTTTTTGGAATTACTACTAAAATCTGCATTATGTTAGTCTGTCCAGCTGAAGCCTACAGTGATGTTTTGGAGCCTGTACTTGAGCGTGCGTCTCTGGAAAGATGGAAAAGGCAAAGGGTTCTTTAATAAGAGTAAGTAAATAAATAAAAAAAAAGCAGCTTCTCATATTTGCTGAGATAGTGAAATAGTGAACATACGTAGCATACGTAGAACCTTCAATTTAATAGAGAGGTTAGTTTGCTAGAGAAAAGTTACCACTGTCTTCAGTCTTGCATAAGCTTTATGCTGCATGGTAGCATGCAAATGATGCTGTATTCATCCATTCTTCCCTTTCATGGTTTAACCCCAACTGACAATAAAGCCCCACACAGCCATTCACTCATTCCCCCTGAAGTGGGATGAGGGAATCAGAAGGGTAAAAGTAAGAAAACTCTTGTGTTGAGATAAAGACAGTTTAACAGCTAAAGCAAAAGCTGCACAACGTAAGGAATTAATTCAGCACTTCCTATTGGCGGGCAGCTGTTCAGCCATCTCCAGGAAAGCTGAGTTCCGTCAAACGTAAGTTACCTGGGAAAACAAATGCCATCACTCTGAATGTCCCTGCTTCCTTCTTCTTCCCCAGGCTTTATCTGCTGAGCACGATGTCACATGATGTGGAATATCCCTTTGGTCAGCTGTCCTGACTGTGTTCCTTCCCAGCCTCTTGTGCACCCCCAGCATGCTCACTAGTGTGGTGGGGTGGGGTGAGGAGCAGAAAAGGCCTTGACTGTGTGTAAGCACTCCTCAGCGATGACTAAAGCATCCCTGAATTGTAAACACAGTTTCCAGCACAAACCTGAAACATAGCCCCATACCAGCTACTATGAAGAGTATTAACTATATCCCGGCCAGACCCAGCACATTTTCCGCTAGCTTAAAAGGGATCTCTTTGAGGCACAGAGTAAAAAAGCTTCCAGGGGCTTTGCACAGTTGATGTTAGCACTTATTTTTAATTCTGAGGTTACATGCCAATTACTAACATCAAGAACAGCGTGACTTTTTCATGGTGCTGTTTGATTGCAGGGCATTGGTGGGCTTGCTACTTTCCAGTTTACAAAACCTTTGCAAGTGATATCAATCTGACAGTGTTTTTCTCCTAGCTTCTAATGTTTTCAAAATATTTAAGGAATCAAATGAAAGCACCAAACTTACCCTAGTGTGTAACAACTGTTTCAGAACATTAGGAACATTTGCAGGCTTTGGGTTTGGTTTTTTTTTTTTCATCTTGGTGATTTCCGTAGCTCCGGAATTGAAGAAGCTTTGTAAAACTGTTTTTCTAACAGCTCACAATTTTCTTTTTTAAAATATCAGTATCTTTGGAACAACATATTATTTTATGCTGAGATAAGGGGACCTGAGTACCTGTGAACTTTGAGGGAGAAGAAATGTATGTAGCTCTGGCTCTCTTCAATTTTCCATTTGTTGTTCACCAGCTGGAAAGCCATGACCCCTTCCTTTCTAGCTCTGCTTTTGCCATGAGTCAATTTTCTGAGCACTGGCTACAAAATGGGAAAAACAACATAGAATGTTAAAGCTAAGTGTCACCTTAATGAGTTCAACATCTCCTGGTATAATTCCTTTCATGTTGATTTGCTTTGGGAGTTACACCTTTCTACTTAAATCTGATTTGGTGTCTTAGTTAAAATGCACACATTCGTGACTGTAATCAACAAGTATGTACTGGGTTTGTTAAATGCCACGCAGAAAGTTTATACCTGCACCTTGCATACAGATATTCAATTAGGTGTACTTTGTTAGCCTCCTAATGTCTTGTTTGGGCACCTAAATGTCCTTACTTGATGCAGTGATGAATGCTTGTAGCTCCTAGTGAGCTTTACTGAATGAACGCATTCTGCTTTGTCAGTCGCAGCTAAATAGCAAGCTAGACTGCTCTCAGCAGTCAGGACACACTGTAGTAGTGTCAGAAAAGATAAACCTGTGTCCTCAGTCAGGATCATATAGATTAGGGAGCATTTGCAGCTTCTGGATGCTCCAAGTTCTTACTCACAGCAGTGTATTACAGCGCCTTTGGGAAAAGATAACACTGCTGAGAGTATGTGAAGATCAGGCTCCTGATTTTTTGAGTATCTTACTGTAATCACCTAAGTTTCAGAGCTGCAGTGCTCAGAAAGCTTTGCAGACTATTCAGTAGAACTGTATTTTCAAAGACAGTTGTCTTCCTGGAGTCCTACCCAAGAGAGAGCTGTTCCTGGTTAGCATGAGCTCTGATTCTAGACCTGGGAGAACATCTTTTCCAGGAGCAGGAGCTTACATAAACCTGGAGCCATGAGGGAGACTTTTCTCTTGGTATTGAGCTTAATTTTGAATTTCCTGGCTTATGCTTATTTTTATTTAAGTCGTAATGATTTAATGATTACTTGCACACTTTTTCCAAGCTGAGTGATTCTAAACATTGAGCTATGTAGACAGTTACATTATTAAAAAGGAGGAAAACACACAACTGTATGAGATTTACAGTGGAAACAGCTAGTTGTGGTAGAAGGCAGCAAACATTTTCTGGCATATTTACTGGGGGAACTGAACAATATTTGGTACATATGCCTGTATTTCTTTTTCCAGCTGCGATGTAGATTAGAAATATGGAGGGAAGGAACCCAGGCTTGCAGTCCTGTAGCTGACTTTATGGGTCAATTGGTAGGAGGTAAATTTCTAGCCTTACTAACCTTGAATGTCTCTTAGAAAAGAGAAGAATCCCCTTATGCTGCAGATAGTCCATACTGGGAGGAGGGGGAAACAAAATATTTTTGTTCCTAAGTTTCTAGGAAACTAATTGAAAATGCACATGAGGAAATTATGTTAAAGTTATCCAGAAGCTTTCTGGGGGAAGAGAGAGGGAATTTTTGTACCTGGTTCTTGAATGCAAGGTAGAACATATATGCCTTTTTATGATCAGAATGGTAAGAGTTTCAGAAACATACACAGATTACTTCTAAGGCCGTAGATTTGATTGGGTTGTGCAAAAGTCAGAGCTTCTGTGACACTTAATCACCAAAATCTTGTTTTTCTCCTTGACAATAAAATACGGAATTAAATTCCCATAGCAACAAAGTCTTTAAAGTGAGTGTAGGGGCATATTGGGTTAATAAAGGCAATGAGGGAACAGGGGGAAAGAGGGGCTAGAATTGTATCGAGTCTCTGTAAATTCTTTCTCTCCCAGAAAACAGGACTTTGGGGGTTATGGATAAATTTTTTGCATGTTTTAGTATGCATGTTTTAAAAGTATCCTGGGCAGCTTGTACTGCTGTAGAGCACAATGAAGCTTCCATCGACAGCAGTGTTTATTTAGTAGGGATTGTGAGATTACAGTTTATTTTAAAATTGCACATTTATTGTAGCTCTATCTCTTACTTGGAGACTTTTCTTCTTAAAAGATGTTATTAGAAGTGGCAAAACACCACCACAAAATAGCTCTCATGAGTTTTAAAATGGAAGCATTGCCAATTTTTTTAACTTCAGGTCTTGTTTCTTTGGGCTACTTTATATATAGCATTTTTTGGCTTCTTGTAATTCGAAGTCTGTGGAAATTAACAATTTTGTAGAGTGATATTTTTTTTTTTGTTTGTTTGTTTAAACCATTAAATATTTTCACCTCTTCTGACTTGAGCTTTTAACCACGAACTTGATATGAAGAGTACTATAAGACAAAACCTGTGAGCTGGCTGCACTTGTGGCAGACTACGTAATCTGTAAACAGTCCCACTTTTTAGTGACTTTTTAGGGACTTTTGGTATTATATGTAATCCAAATTAAAAAAAAAACAACACAAGCATAAAAGTGCAATCCATTTCTGTTCATATTTTAATTATTGTTTTGGTAGCTCTGTGTTGTTATATTTTGAAAATAGGTAGTTTCTAAACACAACTTTCAAACCCACGCCTCTTGAGTCCATCAATTTTCAATCTAGTACTCTGGTTTCACTCCATCATAGACCATGATATATATAGTACCATATTAGCTCTAGATTCTTGCTAGTTTCTACCTTGGCACTGCCCTGCTCATGATATGGTGTGTTGTCAGCAATCTGTGATTGCACAGTAGCAAAAAGGCTGATGTGTCCTTGTGCTCTCAGGTTGGCCTCCAAGGCTCTGCAGTACCCAGATGGCCCCTCTGTGCTCTGATAATCTGATAATAACTCCTGCCATCATCAGGTGAACTAATGAAGATATAGGTGTCAGTTCAGCTTCTTTAATAATATCTGCTTATTCCTATTTGTGACTGCAAATCTGTACCAGTAAGGAAGTGATCTATTTATATAATAGCTACATGGCGTATATCAGTTATAGCCTGGTTTCCTACTAGAAATAAATTCAGTCTGAAATGCTAATCTTATTCTGAAGCAGCAGTGATTTAGTAGTTTATTAATGAAGACAGTGCTCTTTCACGTAGTCCTTAATGCTCAGTGTTTTTAGCTTCAGTTCTATACCAGTCCTAATTAAAGTGCTTTCCCCCCTTCCCTTCCCCCCCCCCAGTATTTGAATAGGTAGGGTGCCTGCTTAAAAACACCACTTTGGACCAGCTGCCTGAAGTGTAAGGAAGAAAGGGAGAAAGAAGTAATGATGGCAAAAATGAAGAACCAAATGAAAACCTCAATATGCAATAGAGAAGCCCAAATTCGGGAATCTATGCAGGCTAACTATTCCTGTAGTAATCAGCAGAGCTGTTCTTATAAGCTGGAGGATGCAGCACCTGTTTGCTATCCTTACTGCAGGCAGTGTTTGTACGTTTTCTTAGTTTTGGGAGACTAATGAGAAGTGAAATTTTGTAAAATCTTACAAGTGATATGTGCCCTTGCATTCTGTGGCACTTGGTGGTTAGCAACCAGCATACTGCTTTATTGGGGTAATAAATTCATGTTTTAATACAGTTACTTGTTTTACTTATAGTGTAGCGGACTGCTTCAAACCGTCAGGGGAAGTTTGTCTGTCTGTCAGATGGTCTGCTTTGCTCTGTCATCATCTGGGCTTTGTTGCAGTATTTTGATTAAATGTACATTAATGTGATACACAAACAATTTGAAATACTTAGATTTGTTTTTAAAAAAGGTACTCAAAACCTCCAAACATACATGTCTAGAAACTCACTGTAGACTTAACCTTTTTGTGAGTCCCAAAGCGATGAAGCCATGCTGCTTGGCATCAGCAGACTTCCTCCGGGCCTGTCAACACGATGAGGCACAGCAAAATGGCTCAGAAATGTTTTTGCTAAAAATCCTAGAACTGCATTTTGAAGTAATATGTATTTACATCTTGAATTATAACATAGCTTAAGTTATTGTTGAATCCTTCTAAGAAACTCAATTTTCTGTGCATAAAAAAAAATAAGTAAATTATTTTGAATGCCCCCTCCCCCCGGTGGCAATATTGGTGCCTGTGGAATTTAAATACCTCATGTTTTTCTGCATAGTTTTTTGGTAATCTGATATATTCTGCCATTAGCTGGCTGGTACAGCTATGTGAATTACATAGGCTCTTGCAGAAGTACAGACTCCTTGTGAAAGCTTCATTAAACGTAAATGTCCAGTTCACATTATTACAGCTTCAGCACTTTAGCATTTGAATGTTATGTCCTCATTCTGTGTGCTGTCCTTAAGAGTAAAAGACATGTATTTTTAACATGAGACTGTTGGCTTTTTCTGGGTGCAGTGTCCTGTGAAGATCTTACTGAACCATGAAGCTGGGCTGCATGATCAAAAGTTGCTGCTGCTGTTTGGTTTCTGGTTTGGTTTTTTTTAGAAATAGTGAGGTTCTTCCTCACTGTGAAATCTTGTTCTGATGTAACTAATGCTAAACTTTTTTTTAATGAATGAAGAAACTTGTTTTCAAGATAATGCTAGTTCTTAGTCAAGATTTGTTTCACAAATTTTGCTCTGGTCACTATTTGACCATGTTTTCTTGATATGTAGGCCACAAATGACTAGGCCTGAAGAGGGGATATGTAGAGATATTCCCCCAGAAATGGGAAAGAGGTTAAACAAGATCTAAATTCTGAAAGAATTAATAAAAAAGCTTTTGTTTTCTGACAAGATAATGCGTGGTTTTCAAAGTCCGCCTGCAACAAAGTTATCTTGATATTTTTCAAGTTATTGGAGAAATAGCAGAAAAGGGAAAGATTACTATGGTTTTTCTGGCATACAGAGAGAAAATCTTTTGGGGGAAACTTACGTCCTTTGGATGTTAAAAAATTCAGCAGTGGGTAATACACTTAAATAAATCCTCAATGTTTACCTACAGCTACTTCAAATAGGAAATGTTAGTGCAGCTATGGCTGCTACTGAAGCCTGGTTAATAAATTTCCACATTAAGCATACTGTTTGGGACCCCACTCTGCGCAAAGGACTTGCCATCTGAAGTTAACAGCAGCAACGGACTTTAAAGGATTATTTTCCTCCTAGAAGATTTCTCCAATATCCAAGTGTGGGATTATTGTACATACACCTTAATCTGGAGTTTAGGTTTGTTTTATAAGCTTTATCCCCATCTCTAAAAGGCTGTGATGTTTTTCCAAGCATGTACAAAAAATTATTTGAGTGAAGCTCACATTGAAATGCTTGATGCAAAGTGGGAATTTCTGAAAATTGCTAAATCACAGTTAATCTGCTTTAGCCTATTTGAACTGTCTGTCAGGGACATCCAGATTTGATATGTTGCAGAAAAGAATACAAGATTGTCATAGGGCTGCTTAAATATAAGATATAGTGGGTGACTGGAAATACCAGGATTGTGAGACATGATTTTGTACCAAGAAACATCTTCTCATGAGGTTAACAAGTGGTTTCAATAACAAAAGCCATAACTTTTGTAAAAGGAAAATAGAAAAATACATGGGCAGATAAGTCTTTCAGAGGAAACTCAAGGGCAGTGAAAACTCAAATGATTTAATGGCTACCAAAGAGAGTGAAGTGGGAGAGACTGTTAGCAATGGAGAAGGGGAAGAACTTCATTAGAGACAATGAGAAGGGTCTGAAAAAGACCCCCCAAACCCACCCCCCCAAACCCAGGATGCAGACTTAGTTACTAAAATAATTTTCTAAGAATAACAACCTAATTTGAGCAGCTGGGAAACAAGGAAGATCATACATGAATATAATCCTATTTTTTTGTTTATAAAGATGGTAAAGTAGAACAAGATGATGAAGAGAATGGAATGTAATAAGAAAAATGTAGATTTGTAATGTCATTGACTCTTGAGTTCATTGTTTAAATTACAGCTCAGGGTTTAATGTTTTAGTTTCACACTTGCTAGAAGTCATACTATTCAGAGAAGAATGTGTGTGCATTCATATTTTGGTATGCATTCATTTAGTTATGTAGATTGTACACTGTTCTAGTAGTAAGCGTCAGAAGGGATGGTGGTTCATCCTACCTAGAAATTCTGAATTTTTTAAATGTAAATAATTCAATTTAAAAATAAACAAATTCTGTCCAGTAGTTTAAAAAATTGGTTGCCAAAAGCTCAAATCCTGTACTTTTAGTATGTTTCTTATCCATATCAATTTTGCTTTAAAAGTGTGTACTGGTTAATACTATTACCATGTGGACCAAAACCTGGGTAGCTGACAGGCAAACCAGAGGGCTAAATTACTTTATCTCAAATAACTGAGATGTTAGAGGCTTGTATTTGGGTATGTTCTATTCTGTGTCTTTGTAAATATTTATGAGTCCCTGAAATGCATTAAGGAAATTTGTAGAAGATTTTGAAATTAAAGGCCTCCCGTATACCACAAGTGAAAGGAGATAACACAAATGACAGCTCTCTAACAGAGATAATCTTTTCAGGTCGTCTGAAACATTTCCAGATGGCTCAGTATTATTTTATCTATGTTGCCCTTTTATTACAATGGAGCATCTGAAAAGGGTGCTTTTTGTTTTGTTTTGTTTTGGCCTACTGAACTCAACCCTTGTGCCTCTGTGCACCTTGCCCATCTGCTGTGATTTTCTGGTTGCTGAGTGGTTGTTTTTTTTAATTTAATAGGTGCTGTGTTGTGCTCAAGTATATATTTGGAACTGAAAGAGGGGACCTAAACTTAATGATGTTAAATTTCAAAGTGACTTTAAGAGATTAGAGTGAATTTGCTTGCAGGAAATTTCTAAAACTAATGACCACAGATGTTCACTCAGGTAAAAGAAATAATTACCAGACCTAAAGTTAGGATACAGCTTTGCCCTTCCTGCCATTTCAAAGTGTTGCTAACTTATGGTATTAACTATTACTTCAGAAGAGTGCCATTGGGATTGAATTAGAGAGGGTTTAGAGTCTTGTAATTTATGAGGATATATGTAACCATTTAGGAACTGCTACCAAAAGTGGATTAGAAATGTGGATATCAAAATTTGTTTTAATATACGCTAATTAATGCAGTGGATTTGCTTGAAAAAAGGCCAGCTGTGTAAAGAAATTTTGGGTGGTGTTACAAAATACAAACCAGTTGTTAGGAGACAAATAATCTGAAGATGCTAATCGTGAAAGAGTGTCCTATGACATTTTCATCTAAAGATGGAGATCAGCGAATTCAAGCTGAATGTCTGTGTGCTGCAGCAGGAGAGGCGCCATCATTAAAATAAATTCTGCGGACTATATCATTCTACCATAATGCCGGGAATGAAGTTATTCTTTGCTATATATTTTAATATCTGAAAGCCAAAACTTATTCAGAATTTTCTCCACATGAGATAATTATGGGTAAAAAGTGTTAGAAACCAGACAAGAGTAGCAGAAGGCTGGGGGATAAATGCATTGATTTTTTTTTTATATATTTTTTTTTAATAATGGAAGCCAAAAAATAGGTAAATTCAGCAAAATGAGGAGTAGGAGTTGACTGTTAGTTTTTAAATAAATGAATAATAAACATAATGCTTGAAATGACTTTTTCATGTCCTGTAGCAAAGAATGAGCCTTCCTTGTAACAGGTTGTGGGAATATTCCTTTAAGCTAAAGATGGAAGTCTGTTATATGGTACGAACACAGCTAGATTGGAAAAGTTTATAATCAGGAGGTAAAAGGTAGATAAATTATGGAAGTGGAATGTGTTATTAATTCACAGTGAATTGCCTGATATTTTAAGATCTTGTCTTTACCTTCATGCTTTGCCCAAATAAACACAATCTATAAAAATGTAAATCTTAAGAAGAGAAGAGAAAACGTAAGTTGGCTGTATAAGCTCATTGGCGGGACAGGTCAGTCCAGACTCTGCCATAACAACACCAAGAACAAGAACTTCCATTCAACTTGTTTTTTTGCAAATTAGCCCTTTGCTGTAGCAGAACAGTGTCATACACACCAAATCTAAATACAGTGAATTTATGCATACCAAGACAGTAAATTTGACTTAGGAGACTTTCTTTTAGTAAAACCATAAAACACTTGCTCTCATATTAGCTGTGTACTGTCCCAAGGACACACTCATTTATTATTGTTTTAATGTTATCAGTGGTAACCTAAAGGTGAAAATTTCGAAGTTGTAACTAAATATATAATCTTTAATATTCTAGCAAGAGAATCAAGTAGCAAAAAGACATTGAACCTGAAGGACCTGCTAATTGTCCATGCATCTCCATCAACCATGTTAAAAGAGATACTTTGCCAGTGAGATGGAGTGATTTGCATAGCTCTAGGTCTGCTAGAAATTTTTATCATGAAGAAGGATTTTAAAATGCATTTGACCAATCTTTCTTTTTATTGTTAACTTTTGTTTAGATGAATGTTAAACAGCAACTGATTAAAAAGCCTAAACATCTCAGTGATAGCATATTTTTTGTGTTCATTTGTGTTCATGGGATAAGCAGAAGAGCTTTTAGCATATTTTAATTTTTTGCTGTCTATCTCTGGAAAATACCAACCTCTCAGAAGGTTATGCTGTCATGTCTCTTCCCTGTCAAGTAAATTGTCATTAAAATATGTGTGTGAAGCACCAGGAAGTCTTTACTCCTCCACCCTTTAAAGCTAAAAAGGAAAATATCTTTGTTCCTCGTTAGCGAGTGTTATGATAATTTTTTATAGAAAGCTAAAGTCCCTTGCTTTCTGTTTATGAACTACTTTACATGTGATGCCATTTACAACCAAACTTGTCAGTCTGAAGGTAAGTTTTAATGAAAATTGATCAGCCAGTATATTTATAATGGAGTCTTCAGACCCCAGGGCGCTTCTCAGTTATTAAGCAAGAATAAAGCTTGTTGAGATCCACATCACTGAGATGGCTTAGGGAAAAGCCAGTAGGAAAAGATAAGTCTTAAGCTGACAGTTTTAGCGATTAATCTGTAACTGCACAGATGACTGCTAGTAGCACATTCCAGGCATGAATCAGGGAAGTACCACCTCATCATCACAGCACTGTAGGGTGTACCAGGGCATCTGTCACAACCATGGCGTAAGGGACTGCAGGAACCAAGGAAATGAGCTAGTTCAGCAGCATTGTCCCTTGTGTGGAGGGGCAAGTGGAAAACACACTTTGGTTACTTCACCAAAATCAGAAACGTAGACCTGATTCCAAGTACTGGAAGTAGATAGTTCATTATGAATCAGAGAAATAGAAATATATTAAAATCTGTGGCTACCAGTTACAGGTGGCTAGCACAACCGTTATTCCTTCTGTTTGTATTCCTTTTATAATTCTTCAAGTTTTATTTTATGCTCCAGATGGTATTTTGTTTCAGAACTCTTCCTGATAATACTTGGAACCTGAGCCTCATCCTTTTTAGCCATCTTGGTGTTAACTTCTACCCACTCCTTCAACAAAATAACATTGTTGATACTTTCCTCCCAGTATCCTTCTAAAGTGGCTTCAACAAGTAGATGCTACTTCCAAACTTATTTCTAGAGTTTGTAACACAGCTATAAAAATTGTCTAGGTCAAAATTTAGCACACAGCATAATGTACGATTCTTTGGAAAGTGACAAAAAAACCCAAGTTTAGTTTTCTTAAAGTATAGATATGAAATCAGCAAGTTTTAGGTCACAGAAGACTTTTTCTAGCAAGTTAACAGTCTTTGGCTGATGGTATATCAGAAACTACTAGTAGTGTTTTAGTGTAGGTTTATTTTAAAAGACACCCAGCTTATATTACCATGCTTGATATTTCTGTCCACCTTACTACTCATTTACTTTTGTTTCTCCTTGACTGATGGACACTATGTTCTCAAAGGTGGAACACTTACAAGCTTCATTAAAATTGGACTTAGAATGGAGAAAAGGCATCAAGTTGGCCTGGGAGAAAAATAACTCAGGAGCACCTTGTTAGACACCAAAAATCCAAGTAGCAGCAGCATGTCCTGAATTCTGAAAAATTGCATCGCATTGCATTGAATCTTGTCTTGGAAGATGCATTCAGTGGAAAGCAGACTTTGTTAGTCCTCATGCTTGCAAACGAATTGTGTGTGGCTTAAAATAAATTTTTTTTTGTCCTTTCTTTCTCACTCCTCCAGATACACATAAGCATTTAACTTTTATGTAATATTGATATGTATTCCTACTTCGTAGGTGCTATCAGGCAGAAGTAGAAAGGTATTCTGTAGGAACATCTGAATTCAAAACATAATTTTCTTTCCATTGTTCATCACTTACATGGCAGCTTTTATGGAATCATAAGTTTATAGTCACTGAAGTTGGAAAGTTCTTTAGGAACATCAAGTAAGCATTATGTAGCACTGTATCATCTGATATGAAAACCCTTCCTCATTCAAAATATTCAGAAACAAATAATAAAATAGGATTTGTCAGAAAGTGTGTCTGATTTTTAGCACAGAGCATAAAGTGTGATTCTTTGGGAAGTGACAAAACCCCCAGGTTTGGTATTATTAAAGTATAGATATAGAATTAACAAGTTTTAGTGCACAAAAGATTTTTAGCAGGTTAACAGTCTTCAGATGGTGTTTTATCAGAAACTAGAGTTTTTAAGAACTCAGAATGTGCTGCTGCTACTTGGATTTTTGGTGTCTAACAAGGTGCTCCTGATTTATTTTTCTTTCAGGGCAACTTGATGTCTCTTCTCTAGTCTGAATCCAATTTTAATGAAGCTTGTAAGTGCTTCACCATTGAAAACAGTGTCCATCAGTCAAGGAGAGAGATTTCAGTCTGGTTTTGTTTTGTTTTGTTTTGTTTATTACGAAAACGCTGGAAAAGGATAGTTACCAAAGTAGTCCCCTCCCTGTAGGCCTGTGTCCATGTGACCCATGACACGTTATCTTCTCTTGTCATTTTGCTTTCCCTTGCTTTTTGTGGTGGGAATTCCCAAACACTAGTCTGTGTACAGTTTTTAGGAGAGTCTGGGTGGTGTGCATGTACAAAAAAGTCCATTTTAATACAGTCTGAAGACAAATGCTCATCAATTAGCTGAAAGATTCTGCAGTTTGTAGCCAAAGTTTTAATTTTCAGTGGCTATTCAAAATGTTCTTTAGGTTTTCTAGTATTTATTAATTGCTGTCAAGGAATGATACTTCATCTTTTGTTTGATACTGAATCACTTAATCTTTCGTTTTTGCCAATCTGCTTAAAAATGTTGCCATGAAGATAATTAACAAATGTTTTTTTCCCTTCTTTTTCTTCTGTTCTTATTTAAGATATAATGTTCTCTTTGGCTGCTTAATCAAAGTTCTCAATCCCTTCTAGGTTTTCTAAAGCTACTTCAGAGCCTTCAAAGAATATTTGTTTCTTTTTTTGCTTTAAAGATAAAATCAATAGTTATAGTTGTAGAAAATGGTTTTATTGTGTATCCCTGGGAAATGCCAGCCTCTCAGGTTGTGCTGTTATGTCACTCCTCTGTCAAGTAAATTGTCGTAGAAATGTGTTGAAAATAGTCTGCAACAATTTAAATGCTTTAATGTTTAAAATAATAAAAATATCTTCCCCTTCTTTTATGTATGTTAGATTTATCAGACTCTTATCAGTTCTGCCAAGTTGTTTGATTTACAATGACTGTGAAGATAGCAGTGTAAAGATTGGAAATATCTCAGTCTTTAGAGAAATGCTGTGATTTGCATATAGATTTAATAGTTTATGGAGGAGATAAATATTCTTTTAAATGGTAAGTTTCTTCATTTGTGCATTATCTGCTGCACTGGCTAATGTAGCAGTATGAAAACCTGCTCTATCTCTGTATTTCTGTTAGCAGGTCTTTGCAGTTCCTCATCAACAGTTCACTATTCACTGCAACTAAGTTAGTTTGGCACAGTAGAGATTTTCACTTGAAGAGGTGGTCGTTTTCCACCTGTGCAAGCTTTC
Organism: Psittacus erithacus; assembly: GCA_009867235.2. Classification (NCBI taxonomy): domain Eukaryota; kingdom Metazoa; phylum Chordata; class Aves; order Psittaciformes; family Psittacidae; genus Psittacus; species Psittacus erithacus. The sequence continues at coordinate 5,269 of WYDI02032555.1, read as the reverse complement.
TTGCCTGCCTGCAGATTTGTTTGGTCATGTTTGCCCATTTTGCCAGATGTGCAATCCATTAGGGACTTGTACTGAACACTTCACACTTAACAAAAGATTTCTATAAAACAGCATGACTGTTAGCCATCTGGGGCAGGGCCAAATTACGAGGAGGTGCCCGAAGTGAAAGGTCAGATTCCACAGGTTTGCCCAGTGCCTCCCCTGCTGCTTCCCCTCTCCTGCTCTCTGGACAAGTGCTACACCTGATAAAGTGTTGCCCATTATTTCCCAGCAGGGTCATGAGTGCTGAAAGCCCGTCAGGACATGGTTGACAACTTGATAGAAGTGCCTCAGATGGACCGTGGTGGCCAAACCAGGCAGAATTCCCACTAGACGTATTTATCTAAGAATTAATACAATTACTCTAATCCATTGGACAAGTTGTCTAATCTCATAGGTTTGCATAGCAGAGAAGAATGTGTCTGTAAGAATGTCAGCATTGGCAGCATGATTAACACACATCAGTGCTTTTCTGTTGTTGTGGAAAAATTGTGTGGGGTCAGGAAATCACTTTCTGAACAATTTCTGAAAATTAATTGTTAGTATTTTTAGGCTTTCACACAAGACCTTGTTTCATAACTGCTTGTCACATGATGTAGAAACAAACATGTATTCTGTGGCTTTAAGTTGTTCATGAAAGTATTTCCCTGAGAGCAGACTGTTATAAAACTCTGGGAGGCAGCAAGTTTTTGTACAAGCTATTTCTAGTTTGCTGTGCAAAGTAGCATCCAAGATGGACACGCGAAGGTAAGAAAAATGGAGGTAATTCCTAAAATAGGCTTTACATTCTCAGAGATGTATATGCTATACTTCGAGGCTCGTATTCCTATTTGAACTTTGTTTTCAGGGTAAAATACTATGTTAGTTGTCTGTGAACATTGCTCCATGACCAGGCACAGTGTATGCATCTCTACGTATAAAGGTGGACCCATCACTGGCCTGGAGATCTTGACCTGTAAGAGCAGCTGACTGATCATGGAGAAGAGAGGTGCTGCCTTTGAAAGTGCAAGTCTTGTAGATATTCAGTAACTTGCAATGTTTGTGTGCCAAATACACATTAACTGTGCCCAGTTTGCTCTTTATCTTCTTCTTCCAGTTTCTTCAGTATGCAGTGGAGGAATATGGGGGAAATTTGAGATCCATTATATGTTTGGATTAATGATTAGGATTACTCTGATTTTTCAGTTGCTCACATTCTCTAATATCTGTTTGTTGTGAGTGAGACTGTTGAAAAGGCATGTGATTATGGCTATGAAAACAGCAGTTAGGCATAGTCAGTAATACTTTTTGTTTATCTGTCTGTTTACAGTTCAGACACACAAACCAGTGAATGCTTAGGGGAAGTTTTTGACTTCAGATAACATAAAGGCAACTAGCCAACCACAAATATCTCCAAGTAGCTTACTTCATACTTCATTTGTTTATCCACTCCAGAAGCTAAGCTTGGATTTCTCAAAGCTGTTTTAACCCTCTTTAGACTCTGCTGGAAACTTTCATGCTTATCCCTAATGTTAATGAAACAGTGAAGATAGTGAATTCACAAAAGGACATAAGTTTGTGTAAGCTGGTAGTTATTGTCAGTTGGAAACTATCATGGTTGTCTGAAGAACAGTTGGATTTATTCAGCCAAATAAATTTACCATTGCAATAGGAAAAAGAAAAACAAACAAAACCACTGAAAACCCACAAATCTATGAAAAATTATGCAGTCTCTTTATGTGTTGTGGAGATTGTCTCTATGTCTAGCAGGATGGGAGAGTGCTTAAATAGTTATTTTAGCAGTGCATCCAGCCAAGTTCCTGCCATGGAGTATGATTATGTATGAGCATGCTCTCTCTGCTTTCAGTATCTGAAATTTTTCTCCAGTCTGAACAAGGATAGTCTATCAAAAATGTCACTGCTTTAAACACCTCATCGTTAGTCTGCTTACGGGCTCATTTTGCTTCAGGCTTACCTCAGGCAGTGTTGTTTCACTGTCACGCAGGTGCCTTGCAAAGCTCCTCCTGCCTTGTCTTGCTTACTGCAGCCCTGCCCTGCTCTTCCCTTACTCCCTACCAATGTGCAACCAAAAGTGGTGTCCCAGCCAGCTGCTAAAGAGGGAGTTTTCAGGTGAGACAGCTGATGGGACAGCTGGTGGGACTGGTGAGGAGAGAAGAGGGGTCTGTATAACACTGAATCAAGGTGGTCAGGGGAGAAAGAGCTGAGGCTGATGTGGAAGGGCAGGGAGGGAAAGTGGAGTTTGCTGAAACAAGCTTTTAGCTGCTGCTTCTGCTTAACTGCAGCAAACACCACAGGTCTTCGGCGCATGTTCCTGAACCGTGTCTTAATCCCGTCCGTGTTTCGTTCAGTGATATTTCCTATTCTTCAGAATACCTTTCCTGAAGTGTTTTTCAATGCCGTTTGAGATGCCTATTAACCTATTGGAAAAAAGTTTCATGAGGTATGTGGAGGGGAATTAGTTACATGTTAGCAAAAAAAGAACAGAAGGACAAGGGACTAAATAGTGAAAGATTATGTAAGGGGAGAAGTTAAGGGAAACTTAGCTGTAGAAAAGTATCTAGTAGCTACATTTAGCCTTCCTTGGCACAATGTTCCAAGACCTTCTACTTTGTGCTTTTGCAACTTTTTTTTTTCTTCTTCACTTGACTAGCTGAGTTTTGGGGTTGTTTGTTGGGTTTTTTTGCTTAGGGTGTTTGGTTTGCATGCTCTCACAATCTGCAAACCAAAATGCAGTTACTGTGTAGGAGAAAACAAGCATGATTTTGGTTATTTATTCTTTTCTGAGATTTTCAATAGCATGACCTAGCAGGTATGTGCTGGCTATTTGAGTTGTTCTGTAGAGGCTGAATGTCACACTTTTAAGCCAGAAGGATTTAAAGCTGGGCCATTATGTTTCAATTGCAGTTTTTAGAGGGTATGAAATCACATTGCTGAGTCAAAAGAAACCGTTTTCCTCCCATCTATTTTGCACCGGAGGGAGAAGTGTTAGACTGACAAGTTATTTTAATCTGGAGAATTTTGATTGAAGTTCAGAAAGAGCTTGCACATTATTAATTGGTGTTAACCCAGTCACAATGATATGGTCAGTACTGCAAATATCTTTTATTATCTGGATGCCCATTCTATGGAGGAGGCAAAATGAAGTTTTGGAGAATTTAAGCCATAGTGTTCCACTCATCAAAATATGTTCTTCACTTGCTTTTACATATTTATTTTCTTAAGAAATCAATACTCTTTCCATTTATTAAAATGAGCTGAAATGTTCTTCTTTCTTTGCTCTTCCTTTTTTGAATTTGTCTCAACCCTTCAAATTATGTATAGCACAAAAGAGTTGAACAGAATGGTTTTGTAATGACACCTAATATGTTTACATTTGAAAAAACAGTATTTAAAGTACTAATTCATGTGGACCTGCCCAGATCAAGAACTCGGTCACAGCATAAAGGGTTATTTTAACATTTTCAATATTCCTCACGTAAATACATCAAAGCTCAACTATTTCAAGAGCAACCCAAATTTCTTTTGCTTCAAAACACTGGTGGATCTGGAGCAAAAACAATGTGCCACTTTTCTGTTTGTTTTTTATTGAAGAAAGGATATTTGCAGGGAAAAGAGTCTCTGTGTACTTGATGCAAGTTACCTTGAGCGTTAGCTAGATGGCACTGAAATACGCTTGTGCTGCTGTATTAAAGTGACTTTTTTGGAGCACAGTTTTGTTAAATGAAATTTCAGGAATAAAGTATCCCTTAGCTACTTCTTTTCCTTTTCTAAGTATACACGTATCTCTAAGTTTTCATCTGTGTGTATTTTTCTATGCTGTAATTTTTGCAAGTCATACTACATTATTGCATTTTTATTTCTTTTCAGAATTTGAAAGTCCACATTTTAACATACAAAGGTTACCCTTTTCTTTCTCACTGATCTGTAAAATAACCTTTTTGGAGGACAGCATACTTAGCATTAATGACATTTTAAAGTACAAATTTTCCATGAATTGCAATTGTGGGAAAAAAAAGAAAAAATCCTCTCTAAAAAGTTAGCAAATTTTCCAGCAATAGTAGCTGCATCATCAGAAAAGGTTAGATACTACCCAACTGGGGATCCACTGCTGTCTGGCTTTGTAAATGGTTAGGAAATACTCAAAAGACAGGTGAATATTGGCATAATTTATTGCTTTTTAGTTTAAAAAAATATGCAAAAATAAACAAACTGTAGCATTCAAAAAGCAAAGCTCAGGCCCTTTTTCCTCATCTGTCTTCCTTTTCAGGAAATAACTTTGTTACTGCAGAATTCTTAGACATCCTGCATTGTTTTGTACTCATCCACATTGACTTAAAGACCCCCTAGTGCACAGTTCTGCTGTCTCATCACCTACCTGCATCAAGCTGCCAGTGTTGTCACTCACATTTTTAGAACTAATCCTCTGATATGCTGAACCCCTTGTAAAAAAACAGACATTTACTTAAAGATCTTTCTATTTTTATTTTTATTATTTTTGTATGGGTGAAGTTGGATTCTGTACATACAGATTGATTATTGGGTTCCTGTCCTCAAAGGAACAGATTAAAAGCAATAATTGAGTCTGGTGGGGAAATGGCAGATCATCTGCATGTATACTTAACATCCTACAGACTCATGTTGCAGCCCTGGACTGGAGGAAACCTCTCTGGGACTGTACACTAGCTGCGATCCCAGCAGACAGCCCAGCTATCTGGGCATGCTTTTTAATTGCTTCTCTACTTGGTGTTGAGCCAAATTTCCTTCTAGGTTGGTTTTGCTCCTGACCTTAAAGAAATGCTAGGTTTTTGCTGCTGGTTGCAAAATGCTGTGTGTTGGTTGATCTTTTCCATTTGGAAAAATCAGTTAATGCAAAGAGGAAGATGCCCTTTCACATTCAGTAAGGTTTTTTTCTGTCAGGATCTGTGGCAATTTTTAGAGCAAAGGTGAATCTTGGTAAGCAAAGTATAATTTATTGACACTACTTTCAAGCAGGCCCTTGATGCAGTTTCAACTGTTGTGTCAGTTTTCTCAGCATTTTTAGCTGTAATTCTTAGGCCAGTGAAGCCATCTCAGAGCTCTGAGGTGTGTCCTCTCTGGACCTTTTTCTTAAAGAGAATACACCAATAATTTTTAAAACTTTGTCATGGGTTCAGCAGTAGCAGTCATTTTTTCTCCTTCTTAGTGGCTGGTGCAGCCCTGTGTTTCTAACTTTCAGCCTGAGAACAGTGCT
>WYDI02032552.1:0-37921 GCA_009867235.2 Psittacus erithacus | reverse complement strand
GATATAAGGAGGAAGTTCTTTGCTGTAAGGGTGGTGAGGCACTGGAATGGGTTGCCCAGGGAAGTTGTGAATGCTCCTTCCCTGGCAGTATTCATGGCCAGGTTGGACAGAGCCTTGAGTGATGTGGTTTAGTGTGAGGTGTTCGTGCCCATGGCAGTTGGTTTGGAACTTGATGATCTTAAGGTACTTTCCCACACTAACTATTCTATGATTCTACAATTCTATGATCCCTGTTTTCACATCCTTGACCTATTCAAAGCCATAATGATTCTTTCAGAAAAACAAAAATGCGATTCTTATTGCTGTGCCTTCAAGTGTAGCATATTAATTTTACCTGGAAAATTAACAGCAGACTATATTCAAAACAAACATTTTAAATTTCATATCAGGCTGTAAATTATGTAAAATTACTCAACACATTAATAAGAAAGAAAAATAGTATATTAATTCTTTCTATTATGAATCCATTTTAAGTGTCTCTTTCAGGGTATTTTATTCAAGGTATTAGGTGATACCTAATGGAGCATTTCAGTAGACAAAGAATACTTTAGGACCTAAATTGCTGTTTCTCCTACCTCAATAGCTTCAGAGGGGAAACCAAAGTTAAGAAGGGCACTCTCTCCACAGGTAGTTTCTCTTCAGCTGTGTGGTTAATTCTGTGTCAAACCTGCAAAGGATTTCATAAAATACCAGCAATTTCTTGCCAAGATTTAAACTCTGACTTTAAAATTTCTTATTTAAAACTTTTTTTCACCACCAGTTTCAATCTTATTTACAAAATGGAAAAAGAAGATAGAAGATTTAAAAAAAAAAGAAATCATTTCAGTTTGTAAACAAGCTATTTATAGCTCACAGGCATGCAGTGCATGTAAATACCTCAGGCAGAATTTCAGGGCTAAATGATTCATTTCTACCATGCTGACAATTTTCTTTCTGCTGCTGCTATACACAGAATGGAAATCTTTATCCCATACCACACCATTCAGCTTCCTACATATGCACCATAGAAAGACACACAAAGGGATGGAATTTTTCTTATTACATGGTGTTTGAATTAATACACATACCTGTTGACAATTTTTAAAAGAAATGTTGCTACATATACTGTTCACCATAGCAACATAAACAAAAAGATGGAAGTAAAAATATTTTTCAAGGACATATCCCAGAACCACTGAATGTTTTTTATCATTCTGAATTTTGATATACACAGTTACTGGATTGTCTGTCATCTGTGCCAAGTACATTTACACATAAAGCAGGCAAGGTCATTTAATCTCATCTGTGTCTAATTAGTGCTGAACTGTAAGAACCATGGATGTTTTGGGGGCCTTGTATCTACTGACTTCCAGGTGAACTTGAAACTTCTTGGTTAAACACAGAGCTTAATCTGAAAAAAAAATAGCACATTTATTTTATATTAAATAATGGTCTTTTTAGTAACAGAGAAAATACTAAGGGACTTGTTCCTTTGTTAACTATTAACTGCCTCTTAACTACCTATTAACTGCCACTTTGTCAACACAAAGGAGTTCTATGATTCTGAGTAAGGATTACTCCCAGTTTGTCCCTTTGGGAGTAGGCTGTTGAATTGGAGTGTCACCTCAAGTGGTGGATCCCCTGTCATCTGAAGTGGTTGAATCTCCCTGAAAACCCAGTGCCCTGGATCACACCTATGATCTCCTCTGCAATTATCTGTGGCAACTTTGATCTGTGCCAGTCCTGGAGGATCCCTGCTGCCACCATGCAGAGCTACCCTCCATGTGCAGAAATGCCACTTTGCAGGGAAAGAAACTGCATGGGCAGCTGCTGGTGTAGCTAGAAAAGAGAGGAGGGATCTTAATCTGTAAAATATGCTGCCCTGATGGTAGTGGTGAGTACAATGTGAGACACGGGCATACATTCTCTGTGAATTGAAAAAAATGTTATTTGCATAAAATGAGAAATCTGTAGAAACTTTTACCTTTGCAGTCCTGGTTTTAAAGTAATGCCTCTTTGAGAAAAGAGCTGTGTAATGTCATGTATCTTAAAGCACAGTTTTACATACAGAGTATTGTTTAACAATGCTGAACACAATAACTATCATTGCCACTTCAATGTATTGTGGAAGACATGAACATACATTTATTTGTATAATGCAGCCTTGGTTGTTATTGTGGCCTTGACCGCATCCTGATTTAAAAGGTCAGTGCTTGTCGTACATCTCATTGCAAACAAGGCCAGAGTTCTTATCAATCTGTGCTGTGAAGACTGAGCTGTTGCCAGGTTTGTTGGATGATTTCAGATTGTTATAATTATACTTAGCCTTGTGTTGATATCACTGTTAAAATTATTGTATGTGTATTCCTTATACATGTTCTTTGGTTGCTGTTGAAAGATGTGAAAATAATTCACCTTTTTTTTTTTTTTAATTACCTCAATTTTATGCTGACATAAATGGGGTATACTTTCATATAGATGTGTGTTTGTGTACATATTTTGTATAAATATGTATGTGTAAAAGAATACTTTGGGGACTGAGACAAAATAACCATTTAGCTTTTGAAGACAAAAGTTACTTATAAATATTTTTGGTTTGGATTCTTTAATTGAAAGCATACTAAGAAGTTAAATCACTATATGGTGATTTGTATTTTTCTGAACAAGTTAAGGATCCAAAAAGCAGTATTTAAGACTTTAAGTCTTTGTATAATCATAAGCATATACCAAGGGAAGTCATTATGGTATCACTGAGGTTTTTAATGAAAAGATCTGAAAGAAAGTTCTTTTCATGAATAAGATGGTTGAATATTCCTATGTGTTATGGTATGGAATATTTGATTACAAACAGAGGGAGTTTATGTCTCATTGCTATATTTTTTGGATGCTTGAAATCAGCAGATTTGGTTATAGGGATGACTTATTGTGGATGTGAACAATATGCAGACAGGACTCTAAATAAGTACCCTTTTCAGATTAGTTAAGTATTGCAAATCCACTTAGTTTAACGGGGCATACAGGTACTCATACCTTCAGAAAATCAGACAATGTATTTTAGATGTTCGCTTTTAGACCCATCAAATTATAAATGCTGTTCATTAGATTAAATTCTTTGTGACCTACAGAGAATCCAACCTGACTCTTCAGATCCAGTTATTCTGGGCATGCCCTACAGTGGGCAGACAGGTGTGATAGCCTCTGCCTCTATTTACCCACTAGATCCTTTGCGCAGTAAAAAAAAAATAAATCTCTGAAGCAACATTTCGATCTTAGTCCATTCATAGTCCATTAGGGCTTTCAAAGCTCTGCCACTTTAGTAAAGGCTTTCGTGGCAGCTTCATCTCTGTGCACATGTGTGCACACGTACTTGCATTCGTGCTTTCTAGATGATGCACTTTAGTGTTTTCTAAAAACCTAAATTGAGCAGCAGCTTAATTTGCACTCCACCTGTTTGGTAATTTAACCATTCCCTGTACTGTAAAATTCTTTAATATGTTATATTTACGATGAAATAAAAAAAAAAATCAAATCTGTGTTTTCAAAAAAAAAGAAGCAGTTCTGATTTCATGTCTTATCTGTGAAAACTACTGTCTCACATATGACACAATGTAGCTAGCTGCAAGCTTTCCAACATTGTTAAAGTAGAACCCATGAAATGAGGAGATTTGCTATAAAATCTTAGTTTAAATGTTTTTATTCCTCATGGAGAAGTTGAGATGGGAACTTCTGAGTTTTCCTGTGGTTCTCTGTAAACTGCTTATAACCACACTGGAGAGAATTCACAAGTAAATCTTATGATTTTTAGGTAATCACTCGCTTCCATGAGCTGAGCCCTTCAATAAAATACCAAATGTCAGAAGACTTTCAATAAAGTCAAGAAAGTTAGGAATGTTGACATATGCAATAACTGAAACACTGCTCTGTATGTGTTGCCCTCATTTAATATAGTAGGAAATCTCCATGGGGGTTGTTGGTTTGGACATACATATGTACAGCTTATTCATCTCTAAGAAAATTTCTCACAAGGCTGACACACGATTCTGTTTTCTCAACTTGTTGCTTCATCACGCCATTCCTAAAGCATTTTCATTACAAATACTGTTTTACTGAGGTTTTTACAGGATAAATCTATTCTGAACTAGATATCGATGTTGTGTTAAGGATTCTCTTAAATAAGTTCTCCATTACTCATAGTCTATGCTTTCACATTCTGATTCTTTTGCACGATAATCTTTTCATAATGGAAAAGGCAGTTGTCACTGAATTTATTGTATCTGTTAAATTCTGAGCCAAGACTGATGCCCTGTCAGAAGTTTATTTTTATCGAAAATTAACTTTCTAAATGTTGTACATCTTTTCAAATCTGTTGTGTTTCTGGCTACCTGCAGGCAATTGATTGTATAGTATGACAAAGGAGAAGTTTATGTCACAAATGGCAACTTTCTAGTTTCTAAAACTTGACTTCATTTTATGAAGCTTTTGCAAAGCCTTTTATCTTGCAGATATTCATGAGCCATTATGATATCTTTCTGCTGCAGAAATTATAATGGTTAAAACAAGAGATGTTTGTTTTGAGGGAAGGGTCAAATGAAAAGGCGAAAATGCTTTAACAAAAGCGAGTCTGAGACAAGCTGTTTCAGTTCCAGGCTCAGATAAGTGGTTATGTTCCCTAACCTCTGAGTGATTAAGCTTACATGTTTTGAATAGAACTGGTAATTTTAAGGAGATAAAATAATGCTCTATTTCTTCATTAGGTGAAACCAGATTATTAAAAGAAGAAAAACCCATAACATTCTATGACTTTTGTAGCACCTTATTTGCAATTTGAAATCACAAAATCTGAAGACAGTAGTAATGTAAAATGAAAAGTGGTCTCTCTACAAAAGTAAACTTTTCCATAATCCAAAGTTTGAATGAAGCAATTCTGTCAGACCTTGACAAGTAATGCTCTCTATTCCCAGAAAGACCATCCGTTTTCCCTTGCTTTTAGTATTGGCCTCAAAGTTTCAAATTGTCATCTCATGAAAATGCTATCTAAAATCCTTCTCAGAGATACAGGATTCCCCAGTCTCCGCAAGAGACTTGCTAAATCTATCTACTTGATCATGTTGAACCAGAAAATGTTTCCCTACCTCTTGGAAAAGAAATTGATGCATGTCTGGACCAACAGCAAAATAGGATGACTTCACTAAGAGAGAGCATCAGTTGAGCATATTGCTGAGGTTTGAAAGAAATGCTGTGCTCCATCCTCCCTCAGATCCTTTGTGGGGTAACATTTAGTATTACCATAGCTAGGATAACTCACAGTGCCTGAAGATCTGTTCCACCAACTTAGTTTAAATTTCAGTGTTATACCACAATCCATAATCCATTCTGGGCCAATATTTTCTTGATATATCTCAGAAATGGTATGACAGCACAGGACACTGTTATGGGTCAGAATTTAACCTAATTATTGTGGAAAAGCTACTTGAACCACATGTTGAAACAAATGTAACCATATGTGTACAATAGCAATTTAGATGGTAGCTCTTTTGTGGGTATTTTTCTGCTTTGTTGAAGACATTTTCATTTTCATTTTGTAGCCAAGCACCAAGACATACTCACAGAGTGGCAGACACTCAGTATCAGTAGAAGTTCAAATGCAGCGGCAGCGGCAAGAAGAAAGGGAGAGTTTCCAACAAGCTCAGCGTCAGTACAGCTCATTACCCAGGTATGGTAACTGTCTGAATCTATTCAGTGTATATAACCCTAAAGCTAATTTCATTTATGGAAGGAAAATTCTGCACTTAGTGCAGACACTTTTGTTTAGCATTGATATAAGGTGGAATGTGTTTGGTGTGGAAGAGGCATAAAATTTCTTAAGTAAGAGCATGTGGCAGCTGTTTACTTTAGGAGGATTACTTCAGAGCTGATTTTAGTGGGATTTTAGCACCCAGCAGAACTGAGCACCCAACAGAACTGAGACACTGAAACAAAGCTATTCTTTGTGACACACCATCCAGTTTAATTTTCTGCAATTAGAAAACTCTCCTGAGCATGACATGAGTTGTCCCCATTTGACATGTCAGACAATATTTTTTTCTGCTGCTTAATTCTTTACTAGGTAGAAATTCTATCTTTGTGATGCTAATACAGAGCGAATATTAAAAGGAAAAAAAAAATCTCAAGACCTCAAACAAAAGAATACAGAACTGAGAAACTGTATCCAAAAAATCAAGGACCTTCAAGTTTCCTATATATATATTTCTTCTAAATTACTAAGTCATTAGCAAAGGAATGCTGAAAAATAATATACTTTTCATCTAAACAAATTTGTATTTTAAAAAAATCTTAGATTTGCTGTTTGGGAAAAATTGATATTTACCTGATATTTAGCTTTAAGAATTATTAAAAGTTTGTTCAACTAGTATTGTAAATTAATCATAGTCAAGCATTGTGCAAATAGTGTTTTTATTTTCAAATATCAGTGGCAATGGTTGAATGAAGAATCCTTAACACCAGAAGTTAATGTCAAATTCCTTTCCAACAAGGTCCTGTTATTTTTTGTGTCCCATGCGGAAATGGTATGTAAAAAACTTTTATGACAACATGTGTTTTAACAAGCATACCGTAACTCCCTTTTTTGGGGGGGAAACGAGTAGAAGCTTCATAATCAAAGTTTTCTAAGCATGAACTCTTTATCCTACCAGCATCTTTGAAAGTAAAACAAATCTCTCAGATTTTCACATGCTATAGCACCTTTCAGTGTAGAATCTTCCTGTTAAATTTGGAAGGTGGGAAAGGAAAATGTAAAGTTAATGGGTTTTCTTAGATTGTTAGTCATTTTGAAGATCTTTTATATTCCCTTTGCTTCTTGTCTCTACCTTCCTTCTGAAGTGAGCACATCTATTAATGCCATATTGTTTTTCCAGAGAAATTCTCTTTCAGTTTTGCTAATTCCAGCAACGCACAGATTGGGTGGAAGAACACAGATGCTAATGTCTCTTTTAAGCTGAGGAGGGTATTTTTAGTTTTAAAACTATGATTCTTAAAACTCGCTTACCCTGTTCTGCACAATCACTGGTAGCATGTAAAAGCTGGAAAATAGTTGAATACAGTTCCAGTGGCAGAAATTAATAACTCTAAAGAGAAAATTAGTTTACAAGAAATTCGTAAAATAATGCTTTGGGTCATAGAAATGCTTGTTTAGACTGAGAACTTCAGTGCAGTTTTCAACATGAAATTATAGCAAGCTAGCGCTGCATGTTACTGAGTAATTAATGATAATTTGGTGACTTTGAGCACTCTGCGCATTGAGCTGTGCTGAGAGCAGGATGAATTTTAAGGCCTTGGGCTAAAGTTGAGTGCTGTAAATACCATGATACTCCTATAACAAGCTGGGACAACCCATTATCTAGCTTTACAAACTGTTTGCGACTCTGTGACTGATATTTAAAGAAATCTTATTGTTACTCTGAAACTTAGGTCCCAAGCTTAATGTTGCAACTGTGGCTTTGTAATGATTAAAGTTTCTACACTGGATTCATTCTTGAGTTTTGTTGCTTTTCATCTTGCATAGTCTCTAGGATCCTCCTTTTTTCCCCTTTGTGCATTCAAATCATTAGTAGTGAAGGCAAATAAACTCTTGAGTCAGTTTTAAAGGATCTTCCCAGAAAGACATGGAAAGTGGGCCAACTAATTCTGAACAAGTACCAGAAAACAGTCAGTAAATTAAATCAGTTCAGCTAGTCATCCTCTTGTCCCATGTGTAACTGTAAAAGCAATGTTTAACTCCAAGTTAATTTTCTAGCACTTAAGATTTATCTTGCTCTAGATCAGAAACCTGACAGTTTTGTAGCCTACAGAGGTTCGTTCAATTTGCTCTTGTTCCAGGGAGTGATAAAACATGGCACAGAAACATCTTTTCTTTGGCAAAGTTGGATATGCAAATATAAAGACCAGCTTTACAAATTTGCATAAGAACTTACATTATGTTGTAATTTATGCTGTAATAATTTACATTTGTCCTGAATAACAATTTTCACCTAGAGATCTCAAAATCTATTATGAAATAAGGTGGATATGGTCATTTTCAAATTACATGTGTTGAAGGAAGATTGCAAAAACATAAGATGACTTCTTGTTTTTACTAATGGTAGAAATGTTCTCTGGGTCTCCTATGTCTTCATTGCATATTCATTGGATGAGGCCACATTGAGTCATGTCTGTTGACATGAGAAACCAAGCCACATACAAACAACTAACTGAATTTCTTATTGATTAATGTTGCAATATATTCTGTTTTACTGCTTGATTCTCATACACTAATTTTAATCTCAAAGTGGGTATCTCTTTTGCTGTTGCACAAAATTGTTTTGCTTTATCATCACCAATCTATTTTAAATTCATAAAAGCATCTAGCAGCTTGATCGTAAATTAAAGCTATTTCAAACCCATAATATCTCCTTAAAATAATGTGATGGTTTATTGTGAAAAGAGATAAGAATTTGTAATTCCTATGTATATTTGATTTATTTGTCTACCCCCCTGGAGCCAAAAAAGGAGCAAAAAAGGTTATCTCTGCCTTTTCTTTCATGAAAACTATAGTAAACTGGGAAACAGTCCTGATAGCACAAAATTCTTTAGTTCTGGAAATGGGAGGAAGAAACTCTCATCTGTGTAACTACCTATCAATAATGAGCTTTATCTTCTGTCTTGTGCAGTATTAGAACAAGTGCTCTGACGATCTGCCTGTTGCATTTTTAATCAAGTGTGAGTCTAGATTCAAATCTTTCATGAGTGACTTTACAAGTGTTGGCTGTTATCTGGCTTCTTAAGAAGCACAACAATGTCTTAAGTCTTTCCTAGTCTGCAACTTAACTGTAGCACTTTTCTTCAGAACATGATGGTGGTTGTAGCACTGGATGGGTTTTCATGACATATTCCTCCTGGAGAGGCACAGAAATAAGAGTTCAAATCTACAGGAAATGTTCTCCTAATAAAAGAGGCAAGATGCCTATTTGATGCCTCTTTGCAGCAGAAGAGAACATGACCTCTGGAGAATGCTATACCTGGGGGACACCTGATGGCATTGCAGAAGCTCTCTTCTTTCCAGGAATTGCTTTCAGTAACAGTAGAAGTGGAACCAGAACATTTGTTTTAAAAACATCTTCTATTTTTCTTTCCAGGCAAAGCAGAAAAAATGCCAGTTCTGTATCTCAAGACTCCTGGGAGCAGAGCTATTCCCCTGGAGAAGGATTCCAGACTGCAAAGGAAAATCCCAGATATTCCAGCTACCAGGGATCAAGGAATGGCTACATGGGGGGACATGGCTTCAATGCCAGGGTAATGTTAGAAACACAAGAACTGCTCCGTCAGGAGCAGAGGCGGAAAGAGCAACAACTGAAAAAAAAAACTTCTTCTGAGGGGCCTAGCAACTATGACTCTTATAAGAAAATTCAGGACCCTAATTATACCCCTCCTAAAGGTCCTTTCAGGCAAGATGTACCGCCTTCACCATCTCAGGTAGCGAGGCTGAACAGACTGCAAACACCAGAAAAGGGAAGGCCATTTTATTCTTGAGGTGAAGAAAATGAAGATCAACTTATCATGCAATAAGGACCATTTTCATACAAAGACTTATATTTTGAAAACTTTTTAAACTGATGGTACTAAGGAATATATCCGTTGTCTGTTTCAGTGCCTTTAAAAATACAGGCGAAGCATTGGTGGGCCTTATGTCTTTGCCATTCTATCTCAAGTGTTGAATTCATGGAAGGATGTTCCACCATTTGACAATCAAAGTGGAAGTGAGCAATGCTGCCCCTGCATACTGATTCCCATAGCCCAGTCAGTAGTTGTCAATGGCTTATTATTAGGATTTGTTTTAATGTGTTTTATTTTGTGGTGATTTATTACACCACCATGCAGCTTTGTGGCATAAAATTAATGAATTTGAGGTTGAAGGAAGCATTAACATGTTCTTTTTTATTCCTCTTGGGTCAGGAGGAGGGTTACATATCACTCTTGAGTGGAGAAAGCTTAGCTCTACTCTGGATTGCAGTTGCAGTTCTAAGATGTTTTATGGTGGAGTCATTACCAGTCTTTGTTGATCAATATTTAAGTGTCTGTATGCTGAAAAACTATCTTTTTCCTATTATGCACATATGCATTCTTTTTCTCTTTCTCCCCACTCTGAGCTTATTAAAAAAGCCTTTATCCTGACTCATGAGGAAAACAATATTAAGCTTTCCGTTATCCTGAGAATCCTGTTACAATTGCCTTATAATCTTAATACACAGTCCATTACAAATGAAATAACTGGAGAGAGACTTTTTAGACAGTCGCAGCCAAGACCTTGATAAGTATATTTTGTTATTTTATTGAAGATGGGAAATTATGAACAAACATACAACTGAGTTCTGCTTTGCTTTACTTCTAAATTAATTTTGTCTTATGACACTTGTGTCTAGGAAGAGAGCTAGGGAGGGTATCGTCCCACGGTCATCTGATGCACAGTTGTCTTTGGGCAAATTTTGGAGATAGCTTGAAGCAAGAGCAGAAGAAATCAAACATTTTCTTTGGATCAAAAAAGTGAAAAGAAAACAATTCCTTCTTTTTACAATTTGTGAATCTTTGTGGACAATTGCTTTGTTCTTCCATATACTGTATTGTTGAATCATGATGCTACATTAAAAATAAACCTGTAAGTATATGAATGAGAGAGAAGTGGAGACAAACTGTTACACATCATCCTGAAAACATGTTAGTATCCAAAAATTACTAAAGCAACAACAATTGCCCTAGGAGCGAGTAACATTTGAATGTGCATATGGGATATGAGAATTTCTTTTGCAGCAGCTGTTTTTTATGTTTGTTGGTCTGAAGTTCATGTATTGTAAAAAATATAGCTGGGTTGCTGAAGTGCCTGCAAATCCTGATGTGAAAAGGCTTGAGAATGAATCTCAGCATATCATGTACAAAAAGGAAAGAAAGCAAGAAAGAAAATCATGTATTGTGTGATTTTAAAAAAATGCCTATTTTTTTTTTACTGGCACATTTTATTTTTGCGCCAACTTGTTTCTAGAATATATGTGAAATATCAGCACACATATCTGTGTATTTTATGCCTTTTTGTTAATGGTTTTTGTTGTTAATAATGTACTCCATGTTTAAAAGTTGTTTAGTATAAGCACAGTGACATTGGATGACAATAGCTCTTTTACACAGAATTTACAAAGCTGTGTAAAACAGCTTTCCTTGTACATATGAAATTTAGAATAAAAGGCTGTTTCCATTCTTGTCTTGGTGTTGCCTGTATACCCTTATGAGAACTCTGCAGACACTGAGTTTAAAAATATTTAACAGATGTTATTTTATCCTATTCCTAATGGTTTGCGTGTGTCTTTCTGTAAGTGCTGATAAACATCAGCAAAAAAAAAAGATTTACAGCCCAGCTGAAAGCCTGAAGACTATACTCAGAGGGGAAAAACCACTCAATTGAATGTCTTCTGTTATTTTAGGCTATACCTGTGACATTTAAAAGGTACATTCCTACGACTAACCTCTGTGGCAAAAGTCTTTCATGCTGTAGCAGAGTCCTCTCCCTGAGGAAAGTACTGTCAGAAGGGCACCCACTGTCCTCTGGCCAACTCTAGGCACATGTGAAGAAGCTGCCTCTGCACTGAGCGTGTGTTTTGGGCTTTGGTGGGAGCCCTTCACAGGGATGTTGACATGGTGAAAAGCAAGAGAAGGCAGATTTGTGTATAAAGCAGTATTTACGGTGCCAGTGATACTTGTTCCCCCATTAGTATTGGAGCTGTGTCTGGTTTTCTCCCTCTTCCCCTTTTGTTGGATACTGCAGGACTGTCAATCATAATTCTGTATATGCATGACATCAGGCTGTTGCCATGGTAATATTAGTGTCAAATTATTCACTGTAACTTTAGTGTGGGACTCAAGGGGAAGAGTAGCAGGAGCTGCGAGGTGGACAGGCAGCTTTCAGTGCCCAAATAACCTAAAGGCACAGTTTTGCAAGAGACCTAAATTGTGGTGGCTTCAAGTTGTGAGTGAAGAAACAATTGCATTTGCAGTTTTGCAGGCCTTGCTGTCTCACCTCCTGACTGCATTCCCAAATTGCATAGTCTGAGGTTTCTATGGAATTGTTTGGACAGGCAAATAATTGCAAACACTAAAAAATGCATCCACAGGAATGTAAAACAGGTTGAAGTCCTTTTCAAAATAAAGTCTTTAATAAACTGTTGTAGGAAAAAGTGCATATGTTTGGAAAAGTATGGGATGTTTTACGTGTGAAGATGGCACATGTTAAAGTTTACCCTTCTATGAAAATTCTCTTCAAGGTGTTAACAATTTGCCATAATTAGATGTATTCATGGAAAAAAGGCAGACGTTCTGTTTGGGCCATGTCTGTGTTATGTTAGCAAAAAATAAGGTCTTTTTCTGGCTTTGTCATCGTGTCTTCTTCCTGACATAGCATAGACAGGATTTCTAATATTAACTCACATAAGTTACAAAGGGCGATAAGGAAGTGGGAGGGAGATATTTTAATAGAAAATGACCTCTAGTTCTGCAGAGTGAATAGATTACAAAGTTAATTGAGGTAACTACACTACTGCAGCAATTTGTTTGTGGATGCATTACCATTAATGAGATTAACTCTGTAACATTAGTGTATTTAGGAATGGTCACAGGGCAGACTGTAAGGGAGTTTACAAAATCAGGGAGTGGGTGTAAAGCTTGCATATTTTTCTCTGTTGAAATAAAAAAAAAAACATCTGCAAAGCCTGCTGGGCTTTTAGGAAAATAATTTGCTAATGCTATTGAAATTCCATGGGAAAGTTTAATGTTACTAATGCAGAAGACTGCTGCCTTTCTAAAAAAAACCCTACTTCCCCTCTTCTTATAGGGCCTCCTTGGAAACAAAAGTGTAGCCCCAGTGAGTTATTACATGGGCCAGATAGTTTAATACGTGTCTTTGAGAACTCTGCCATCAAAAACAGCAAAAAATGGCGTAGAGCCCAGCTGAACACAGTCAGAAAGTACAATTGCCATTTATCCCTGGCAAACAGCAGGAAGAACAAGAAAACAAAATTTGAACCCATCATGACTGTAGATATATGGCCTGCCTTTCATAGCTGTGCTGATGTTTTGCTCACATTCTCTCTGCTTATGAGTGTCTGTACTATTGCATTTATCTCTGCTGGGTATGTTGAGAAGGGAAGGGAAGGAACCTTGGCCAGACAAAGAAGAGATGCACCAGATTAGCAGTGTTGGCTAAACACAGGATGTTCTTGAGTAATTCAAACCTTTGAACTTGTGTTGTTGAGACTTAAAGTGAATTTTGCTATTGCGTGTCCTGGCATGCAAGTCTATTTTCAAAACATTTCCTAATTCTATTTGCTGTGCCTGACTGTTTCTACATCTTTCTCTCCCGAGTCCTCAGTCTTGTTCATAGGAGTCGTGAAGAATCTGTCAGGAATGCAAATGCAGAAAAAAACACATCTATTTTTCATGCTGCTGTTGTGGCACTACACCCTGGCCTTCCAGACTCAGTTTATAGTTTATGCCTAATGTGGCAAAGGAAGAGCAAGGGTCAGAAATCCAGGATGGCGAACTGACTTTGTGAAAGTAGGATTTGTGTGTGCGCGTGTACATATGAGTGAACAAGCAAGCAGCACAGATTGGATTCATTTGTCTTTAATTCATTTCCAGCTTGAAACCCTCTTCCAAAAATCTTGTAGCATTTCTTTTGAGCTTTTTCCATCTGTGAAGAAACCAGACAATGATTTGATGCACATGGTTAATGTTTCATGCCCTCTCCTACATCTATTTTGTATCAGCATCACACTTTCTTTTACATCTGCTGATTAATTCTGTTGCATTTGTTTGTTTCTCTAAATGGCATGCAATTCATTCAGAACCTAGGCTGCTTCTTGCCGGTGATTGATATTTCTCTCAACTTTGCAAACTTATTTTAATATTTTTCTGTCCTTGGGAGTAGTGTTATCTTTCATAATTTACACTTTAATCACATTTTAAAAATTGAGACTGGGAACTTGAGTTGGGATTACACAAAAGCAGACTACAGAAGATGGCTTTGATTTCTATTCTGTGTGCAGCGCACACTTCGCAGGCAGTTGTAGGGACTGTACAGACTACTGTCTGAATGAGATGAAGAAGAACAAGCAAGCCCAGGAGCTTTGGAGGAAGGAAAAAAGTTAAAGAAAGTTTTGAAAATATTCATGCCCACTGCATGCTATCTACTGTGAAAAAAAATAACTCCTTAGAAGTATCACTCTCTGACTGGCTGATGTTTTCAGAGCTCAGACAGACATGGCTGTGGTTTAAAGACAGCAGCATGGAACAGGAAGCTGCTTGTGCCCTTCCAAAGGATGCCAGGACCCACTTCCCTTGCAAATTGGCTCCCAAAATACTGTTTTCAGCTGCACATGTCACAGCAACCAAGGTCTGGAATGGGCTTACATTTGCACATTTTGCTGAAAACTGCAATGACATCTGTCAGAGAGGGAGGGATGACAGCCACGGGTGATAATAGCTTCAGTTATCCGATTTTAATCTGCTTGTTTGTTGAAGTAATCTTTGTCTTAGGAAAATAAGGAAAGAAATGAAGACTGAGGGAGATGAGTAAAAAGTGAGAGGAAAGTTCTTCATTTCCCTTCCACTATTGTCCCCATTATAGCCACGGTGAGTAGTTGCTTTTTATTCCTCAAAGACCTCAAAGACATAAAAAGGGAAAAACTAGCTGGCAGTAACCCCAGTGCAAAACTCATGGCCCTCCTACAGATTCAGTCTACAATGTAGCCACTAAGATATGAATTAAGATGTTAAAAATGCAACAAATAAAACAAATTTACTGCCCCTCTGTTATTTCCTCTGTGGGTTTTCCTGGGGTGTGTTTAGATTGTCAGTCCTTGGGAGCTACGGGCTTTGTTTAGGTTTTATCCTGTATAGAACAGAATACTATTGTTGGCAGTAACAGCTAGTAAATATTTGGGGTTTTTTTTCAGTGTGAAAGGATTTTTTTTTTAAAGTTGATTTACATGGCTTTTTGGAACAGGTGCATGACTGTCCCATTTTAGAGGTATTCCTTTTTCTAGCAATATCTTTATTTATAAGTAGAGAACATATTGCTGGAACTAGTAATAGCTGGGGACTTGCTATATTTGGCAGTTAAGATTAGTTCCTCAGGTCTCTTCATTTAACTAAGAAAATACTTCTTTAAAGCTTTTATAGAGGGAGGGAAAGAGACATCATCTTCCCTGTGGAAATAGGAAATTCATTCCCATGGTCACTCTTTGAAGCTGAAGAACTATCTGGAGGAATTTTAAGAGATTTTGAGGAGTTGCAGCTTTCTGCCAGGAGCCCAGAACAGTTATCACCTTTGTGTTGAACAAGCTGGAGAAGACATTACTTTTCACTTCTCCATCGATGTAATTCTTATTCCCAACTAGATGATGCTGAAGTCGGAGACCCCCTTCTGGGTACCCATCACATTTTATATCTTCCTTAAGGGAAAGCGCAAAACTTTGTTATACTTCAACTGTAGCCAGGCTATTAAAAGCCAGTAGGCTCTTAGGAACAGGAATGTCTTTGCCTAAAACTGCATGAGTAATGATGATGTACATTTTGTTTCAGTCTTCCAGCCCTCTGTTGGTTCTTGCCCATGACACACATCTTCCTTAGTTTTCTCAGCTCTGCTGTGGTCCAGCCCAAACTGCAAGAGCCATTTAAAAAAATAAGTGCTTATAAATAATACTAATAATTCATTAACACCTGATCAGGTTTTTTTTTCTGGCTATTGGCTAAAAAGGAAGGCAAATTTATGCTGGAGGAACTACTTCTGCATTTGCAGAGGAATTTTAAGTCCAAGAGGTCTTTTCTCACATTAGCTTCTGAAGTTCTCTGAAGGTTAATCTAAAAAACTGCAGCATAACAGGGACTGGAAATGCCTATTTCTTGTTTTAGTGCCTGGTCGATGGTTTGCAAAAGTCTATTTTATAATCTTAACTGAGTTCATTGCAATTTTTCACATTTCTCACTTTGAGAACTATATAAAATCATATTAAAAATAGAAGCCACTAAATTATGCAACCTGTTGCTAACTGAAAGCTCAGTTAATAGTATATCCAGCAAAGTAAAAATAATTTATGTTAGAATATCCCATTCTTTGTTTAAAAATGTAATGTACAGAAATTTTTCTGAATAGCAGTAGGCAGAAGTTTACAATTGTTCAGTCTTGGTTTTTAAAGTCCATTCGCACAAACAATTTTCTCACCTTTATGCATAAATTTTCTGCATTTTTGTTGACTAAAATATTACTAATCTAATTTCCTATTAAAAAACTCATTTCCAGCATTGCAGAGCTGAAAGGTGCTACCAAGCATTTAGTCTTCAATTTACATACAACAAACCCTGTAATCTGATGGGGGATTTCACACAAGGATGGCTCCATGCAATTGCATAGGCAAAGAAAAAATTTCTTCCAAGGATCTGCTATACAATAATTTCATCTGTTGGTCTCCCACTGAGAGTTCTGCTATTGTTAAATTGCTTATTGATGTGGACTTAAAAGTAGAAAAATCACTACAGTGTTGTCATACTAGGTTTTCAATGCTGTTTGCATTTCTTTATTTTTTCTTTTTTTTCTTTTTTTTTTTTTCTTTTTAATTATAATTTGCATTTGCTAGAAAGGGACAAAGTAAACAGATTGGAATAATTCATTTGAGTTAACACTCATTGACAAGAAAACATTAAGCATTCTCCAGATGAAGCATCAGTCATGAAAGACAGAAGGATAATCCTAACATTACAACTCAAGTAAATTAGTTTTTGAATAGGTATTCCAGCATTTCATGAAGCTGTACCAATTTTTAATACTGGCATAATAATATGCACTTTTAAATGACTCCAGAAATCATCACTACCACAGAAAGAGGATTTACTGTTTGTGTTTATTAACGTGGGAATCTTGGAAGAGTATTTGATATTAAATGCCACAGTCTATGGTGATTGGAGCTAAACAACTGTAAAACTGATTGAGAAGATATGGGCAGATAAATACAAATGGCAAACAGAGCTCCACACGCTGCCATGGTGGAAGCTCATCCTGATGTTATGCCTCTGGCATCGCAGAATAAGTAGAACCTCATGAACCTGGTGCAGCTCCTTTGGAAAGGTGGTGAGAGAAGGTGGAAGCTGCAGGACCATGGTAAGCATGAAGCTGAAACAGATTTGCTCCTTCCAAGTACCCAGCAATCATGTGGACATTAGCTGGCCCACATTGTTCCTGCTTTTGAGGACTTGAACAATTTAGCTGTATTTGTCCATAGCTGGACAACTGAAGTGTGGGGGTTTTTTAATTGCACGAGGGTGGATACAAAATTCTGTCCCATCACACTGTGCTGACAGCACTGCCATAGTTGCTCCCCAGAAGCTTTGACTCAAAGCTGGTAACTCTCTGTCCATAAAGGCCAAGACACCTTTTCTCCAGACAGCGGGTACAAGGAAAGCAGGACAGGGAATTCCTTTTTCTTGTCTGTAGGGTATGCTGCCATTACCACAAAAGAAGCTGTTCCAATAACATCAATTTAACTGTTACGTTTCTCTTGAATTATCTGGCATGCTGTGAATTTGGCAGTAATGTCCTCTGCTGCAGGAGGTTTGAGATGCAGGACTCAGGTTGGGAAGGAGCATCTGGAAATCTGACTTGGTGCACTGCAGATCTGAAGAAAAACAAAAAGAAGAAAAAAGGTAAATTACAGAGCAGCTGAGCAGCTGATTTCCTAGTTACACCACGTGTGTTCTCCCAGTCCACACGATACCATAAATGAAATGTGGTTAAGGCTTTATCTCCCTATAAATACGATGTATGTTTATTAAATGGTGAGTGATCTGCATTATTATGACATTTGATTGGTGATATTTGGATCCAGCTGGTAAAGTTTCAGCAAGAAGCAACAGTCCTTCTATTGTCTTGAGCTGGAGTTGTGAGACAGCAGTGAAAGCAATACAGCCAGCGATGCAGTAATCAAATACAGAATACAGCCTCCTTCTTTTGTTAAATATCTTCTCCTAAAAATGCTGGCAAGTACACATTGTTTCCTTATCGTTTTTTCCTCTTGAGAGATTTCAATTCCATTTACCCCACGGGCCCAAATCCTTCCTGAACACATGAGTTAGCAAGGAGGATTACTAGAAATAGCACAGACAATGACCAAAAGCTGTCTTGCATGCCTTTTCTTTCCAGCCAGCCACCCACCTTTCATTATCAAGAGGATGAATACCATATCTGACTGCATAATCAAAATCCAGTGACCTGTCATAGTAGGCAGCAAAATAAAACTCTCTTGCTGTTTCCCTTTGACTAAGCTTCAGTTCTGGAACCCTTTTAACCCACATTTTCTGACATATTGTAACTTGTAGGCAGTTAAGGGTGCAACTGCTGAGCTAATATGCTTTAGATTGTGTCCTTGTAATAAACGGCATATTTAGTGTCATGATTTCTGGTAAAATTGGAGCACTCCAATGCCAAAACAATAGCCTTTAATTAAAACAGCTACAGCAAAGAACAGCTAAAGCATATTGAACAATAGAAATCCCTGCCCAGTTTTTCTAGCAATTTTTCTGCCTGTGATATTTGCCAGCACATTCCTGATTAATGTCTAAGGTAAAAACAAATGTTCATTTGGATCTTGAATGCCATTCAACATATGGAAAGAACCACTTACTTTTCTTTAAATACAGTCTTACATAGCCACCAGTGAAAACAAACCCTTTTTGGTTTTTTTATTCCCACTAATTCCTTACAGTGCACTTAGTGGATTAATGCTGAGCAAAAGCTCAGAGGTTATATGAGGCGCCAAAGAGGCATATTCTCTTGTTGCAAAGTCTAAACCTAAACTCTGTCCCTTAGAGACAGCTCTAGATTTTGTAGAGAATGGGGAGAGCTTATTTTTAAATGTTTTATTCATACAGTATGTTTCTTGTGCTCCCTCTTCACTGAGTCAAAAAAGCAGCACAGCTCTCAACACAATCATAATGCTCCTTTTTGTGGATTGGTGAGGGAAAACAGAAGGGCTAGTTTCACACCTCCAACATAACCGTGATACCAAAGTTGTTCCCAGAGTGGGTGCCGTGGTAAGCCTCACTTGTTTCTATGGTCTATTTGTCTCTGGGGTTACAAAGTAGGCAGATTTCTATGAGTCCTCCCGAGGTCCTCTCAGAGTGTTACAGTACAAAACCCCTCCATAGTCATTCCAGACTTCCATTTCTTAGGCTAGGTAGCAAGTAATGTGCTGACCTATTTTAACAATGGCTTTTCTGCACTTCTAGAGACAGCAACTCAAGAAAAAATTCTGGAATTCCTGTTTTAATTTTTTTGCTTTTCTCTCCTTTTGCAAAGACATTAAGTTGGTTTCATTCCCAACCATGTTGCCTAAAGAGAATGAAAAGTGTTTCCTTTTGTAACATGTAATCTGAGGCTTTGAAAGTGAGAAATGCCATTTGTCCCATTTATTAGCAAAACATGAAAATTACAGAAGTCAGCCTGTGAGTGTGGTACCAAACTCTGCAGCAAGCAGCAGACTGCCTGATTGTATTGTGCTAACACTAGACCTAGATCTGTCTAAAAGCACTTGACAAACTGTGTTTTGGCGTCAGGACCTGGAGTCTATAGCTACCATATTTTTTATCTTTGAACTGAATGAAAATTTAAATTTTTAATACC
Source organism: Psittacus erithacus (assembly GCA_009867235.2). NCBI lineage: Eukaryota > Metazoa > Chordata > Aves > Psittaciformes > Psittacidae > Psittacus > Psittacus erithacus. The sequence goes on along the minus strand of WYDI02032552.1, from coordinate 18,195 downwards.
ATAGCTTTCTAATTGGCTGATTCTTTGAGTATTATCAGATTAGGCCGTGCTCCTAGGCAAGTAGACTTTTATAGACAAGATCTTCACAGCCTGTGATTCATCTCTACTTAGTGTGCAGAATTAATATTTCCTAGACATCTATTTTGTGTGACAGAGTATCATAACCTTGTGGAAGATATAATTTTTTAATATTTTATTTCAAATTTTAAGGTGAGCAGTTGCTGCATAATGAAAAATATTTGGAACCAAGCATTTTGGGAGAAATGTACCTGAATCAGAAGGATGCTTATTTTGTGTTTTCACTTCCTATGATCTTCAGAAAATGCTGACTGCAGTCAGCAATGTTGGCAACAGTCCTTTTTCACAGAGCCCTTGAAGTACTGCAATACCTCATTGCCCACAACAGCCAGCCAAGCTTTTAATAAATTAGTTCTGAATGTATAGATAGATTCTGGGGAGATTCTGAGGTCAGAGGAGACCACTATAATAATCTAGTGTATTACCTAACTTCCTTCTTAACACCAACTGCACAATTTTGCTCAATACTTCCTACATCAAACCCAGTAACTTGTGGCTGAAATCAAGAAAATCTTTCAGACAGACATCCAGTGTATATTTAAGATGATAAGGGATAGAGAATTCACCACATCCTTTGGCAATGTCCTCAACTTTTAATTGCTTGCACTGATAAAAATTTATGTTATCGTTCCCCTAAAGTCTTCTAACATCATCTTTGATGATCATGCTGAGCCTTTCTGTTTGCCCAGTTAAAAGTAATATTACATAGATGTAATTTCACACACTGAGCACGCCATGCCTCAATAAGACCTGCTTTCCAAATGAGAAACAGTCTGAACTCAGAAATTCTGAGAATGAGCACCCAGATAATACAAGAGGAGAGAGGGAAAAAGGGAGGGTGAAGCCTATAGCAATGTTATGTGCTGACCTTCCATCTGCAAAGGACACAGACAACAATAAAGACCAATTTTCAAAACCTGCCCTGTAAATACCACAACTCAGAGTCAGAAATATATATTTTCAAGATAGCGTCTGTTGTTGGGTTAACATTATCTTGATGCTTCAATATCTCCTTTTAATATTTTTTGATGTTTCTGTAAAAAAACCCAGGTTTGTTTTACAAAGAGATGGCTTGCAGACTATTAGCCAGTACTGTGACTTACAGATAATTCTTAATGCTACTTCTGTTGGGTAAAAATTCATGATGCATTGTCACTTTGAACATACCTTCCTTTCCTAAAGGGCTTTAATCTTATTCTCCCTCTTGAACAGAGGCATTCTCATATTATTCTGTAGTCAAACTGTGAAGCTGTTTTTAAATAAAGGAAATATTTGATAACTGAAAATTTAAATTTAATTTGAAAGGGCCAGAAAAATATTTTGAATTCTAATAGATTTTTATTTTTGTATCAAGAACAGGAACTTCAGCTTGAAGATAAAAGTCTGTTGAGAAAGCCTAAACCAAAACCAGTACTCCAAATCCATTTTTTTCTTTGCTGATAATTTTTTTTCTCCTTTTATTCCTCTAAACACAGAGGGATATTTGCCATTGCAGTGATAAAACTGTGAGCAGCGTAGAGTTCAGTCATGCCAGGGAGAGAATATGATACTTTACATGAACATGTCAAGATAATGTCAATTAAAAATAAAAAAAAGGCACTGACTGACTTTTTAAGTCTTTCACACAGATCTTATCTATTTATAACACAAATCAAAGCAGTTCTGATTGCTCTATCAAGTGTAATGTATAATTCAGGCAATTCAGTCCTAAGGTTTGGGTTTATTGCAGTTCTTTTGATTTGAGTTGCCAATTGTCTTAGTGAAAAATCTGGTTGGGATTTTTTTGAGAGAGATTTTCATCTTAAAGCAAAAAACAATCTGTCAAAAGGAAAACTTTATAGCGAGGACAAAGTCTGCAGAACAATCAATAGCCCAGGAACTACAGCACTCACAAGAGAATGGTGGTGCAAATCCCTGCTCTCAGGGCAGCTGCCTGAACCACTTGGGCTGCTGCCTGGCTGAAACAGTCAAGTACTCTCTGCTCTTGTCTTCACTTAAATTGTACTGTAATAAATACCCTAACTACTGGGCTGTATATTCAGTCCTTCTGTCTCCCTGGCTATTTTTGATTTGGCCCTGATATAGTAGTGAGATAGGTTTGAAATGCTGAAGAAGCACCCTTTTATGATGTACATCTCAGTTCTGAGATCTTTGTGAGCTCACCTGCCCTGGAGTTTGACCTCTGCAGTGTTTCTGAATGTGCATTATACTAGAGACCAGAGCATACGTGGAACTTCAGCATTTGTGTAACACCCGTGAGACTGAAGGAGCCATGCATATACTTTCATTGCCCTGTACTCATAACCACCATCATGAATTAGGGTGTGAGCAGCTCACAGATTTTAATATTGTTAATTATGTGGTTGTATACACTTTGAGGAAGAGACTGTGCCCGTCTACACATATACAGACCACACTAAAACTACACGTTAGCAGGATACAGTTAGGCTAAAAGGTGTTAGCAGCTGCCAACAGGGATGTCCTGGCTCCAAAGAAAATAACAATCCTTGTTAAAAATAATGGTTGTGCCAAGTAATCAACCAGGCTCAATGAACAAAGCAATCAAGCCCCTTTATGAGATAAAAGCAGCTGGTGGCTGAGGAAATACCAGCAGCACTTGGATATAGCTTTATGACACAGGAGCTTTGGCAGCAAGGAGCTGAAGGAGTCCATTCTTCCCTGCTCTCCCTCCTGCCTCTATCCCACAGATTTCTGTCCCTAAGCCCCTGCTTCTTACAGAACTCTGCTGTGAGCACAGCTGGACTTAAATGGGGTAGAAAAAGGGGAGTCAGTGATGGCTGGAGAAGTTGTAGGAGGTGGTCTTCCAAAGCTGTGACGGTTACCGACACCCTATCAACTGAAATAACATCAAAACTGCAACTTTTTTTGTTTCTTTGATTTTTCTTTTTACCTTTTTGATGGTTTAATGTTGAGGGTTTTTTTCATTGTGAAGAAAAAGGAATAAAACAATGGTTTCTGCATCATCTTTAGAATAAGAATTTAGTAACTCATAACATGTTACTGAATGTAAGACTGAGAAACAGGAACTCATAAATTCCTATCCCAGCCATGCTGCTTGGCTAGGATGTGTGTCGTTATCATATGCACTCCACTCAGGGTGGGATTTACATAATCTACCTTTGGCTGTCTAAGAGTCAAGTGTCTAGGATAAGTTACTCCTATAAACGTATTCAGCTGCCTAAAGAAAGAACTTCTTCGTATGCTAAAAAAGGGCTCCAAAAGTGGGTGCTGAGCCTGGCCCCAGCCTTAAAGAAAGCCTAGGTGATTGGTGGCTGTTTTAGAGTACTGAAGTTGGGTGTGACGAATTCTGCCCTTTTAGCATCAAAATCTTGTCCCACTGAAATTTAAAACAAGATTCCTGTGTCTTTAGGAAGGATGAGGATGTGTCTTTTACATCTTGGAGAGAATTTCTTTCTCATATTTTAAGAGGAAAGCATGCTAAAATCCCTGAGACTCCAGATCTAGCTGAATATCTGTCTCCATGTCCCATGACATGTTACACTGGCATGTGCTACACTGTTTAGCGCTAAGTGGGAGCTAAAAACCATGTCATCTTGCTTTTTGGTATATCTCTTCTTGATCCTTAACTACCTCACACATCTATTACTTTGGAAATGTAATTAATATTTGTAATATGCTTCCTAGGTGGAAGACATGAAAGCTTCTCTGTTTATTAATAACAAACTTTTAAAAAGTGAGCACTGAATGCTTATTCCTAATCCTAGACGCTGCTGCTGTATTACAGAGGAGACAAGAAATCCAACATAACTAATCACCAACCTGACAAACAGTGCAGCTCTAATCACAGAAATTACACAATTCCAGCAGGGATCTGTCTTTTTTTAAAAAATAATGTTAAATAAAGACTTTCATTCCAAAAAGTTACATTAACATGCCCACCAGCCACATTAAACTCACAACAGAGAGAAAATTTAGTCTCTAAAAATCTCTCCTTTACTCATCCCGTTGTGCCCCATAGATGGAAAACCTATTTGCATCTAATAAAATATGACATGCCAATAGAAATCTCATCTCTATTGGCAAGTTGTGTAATTCTTTATAGCTGTATACTAGATCCAGATGCTTTGGAAAGGAATATCTTCCCTCAAGAGTACTGCTCGAGGAAGCCTGTACTGATTGCCTTTGCAGTTATAGATCGGACCATAGCAATCACTAAAGACAAGGAAACATTTTTATTCTTCATTATACAGGTTTATTCTTGCCTTTAAAACCAAATCAAAAAAGCCATCTTTTTTACTATCTCTATATTTCTAGCAGTGCGACATAAAAACAAAAAAAAAGATTAAATGAGCTATTAAGGAAGCTAACCAGTATGTCCTGCGGACGTTTCCAGTCTTCACATGAGACATCCAACAATTAAAATAGTACAAGGATAGCTCAGCCCAAAATTCCAATAAATAACTGCAGATCAAGACACTGATTGTCATTAGACACTTCTCTCAGCCCTTGCTAATGACTCTATCTAGGGTAATCAGCAGCACAGCTGCCACTTTGGAGCAGAGCAAGAAATCTGCAAGGGTGGCTGTTGCTCCATCATATACACAGTTACCTTTGTACTCAGAGCCTGTGACTAGAGACAAGTCAGACTAATTTGTCTTAGTTTAGTTAGATGGGGGTAGCTTGTAGGTGGCCTTATATTTAACAAATCAATTTAGAATGAACTTGTGGCTTTCCAAGCACATCTTAAACTGCCATAAGTAGATTTGCACCAAAAGAAGGCCTACGCTCTGCTTCTTCTAGCACACTCAAATCCAACTCAACATACCAGTATAAAGTCACATTTGGAGTTATTTATAATAACCTCTTAAATTTTAGATGGTAGTTATGATACTTAATAGTCTTTCAACCTGAAGTGTCAGATTTCAGCATACAGGTAGAACAGGGTTTGCCATGAAGATGTTTGAGAAACTGGTATTTATCTCAACAGAAATGCTCAAGGGAACCAGAGGATCACCAGTAGACATTTCCTATCTATTGCCTCCTCATTCTATTCGACTTATTGATGGTTTATTGAAAAACTTGCATGCATTCATTGATGTCAGAGTTTAGTGCACACAATTACCTTAACTTTGCCTGCTGCTTTTCTTTTTTGGTAGTATAGTTAGCATAATATGTTTAAAAGCTATCAACTGCACACTTCTTTTTTGGTAGTATAGTTAGCATAATATGTTTAAAAGCTATCAACTGAACACTTCTGAGTTATTCACCTTGAGTATGCAGCTGGCACAAGACAGTTTTGCTCTAACTTGCAGGTTTTGCAAAAACAACAACAAAAAAACCCCAACCTAGTGGAGAACAGTATTCCCAGCCTCAAGAGAACATAAAGATTGAAAAAATGGAAGGAGGAAAACAAAAACAGGGGTGTTATCTCCTTTACCTGGAGAAATACTTGCTGAAAAAATGTAAGTATCACAGCTTTGAGTTTTGTAAGCATAACGTGAAATTTGAGGTCTTTCCCTAAGAAGATATGGGACATAGATGGGACATAGAAGCAATAATGTTAATGATTTTTTTTTTTCTGTGGGAGTTCCATATTTTGAGAAAGCTTGAGTTCTGCTGGGTCTTTCAAAAAGCAACAGGCTGCTACAGGGAAAATACTGAATTCTACAAGTAATCACAGAGCATGCTGGATGCAGTTTGTTAGCTTGATTTTTCTTATTTAATTGTTATTTGCTGTGAAAATACAGTTCAGCCAAGCAGAAGGGGGAAAAGGTGTGTTTTGCCGCATTAATTTTACTTTTACAAGCACATAAATGGCCATGTGATAGTTCCATTGGTTAATTTCATAGCTCTGAGAGAAGCTCAGACTGTTGCTTTTTTTTTCTTGTTAAAACTTCACATTCATAAATAAAATTGAGTTTTCATGCTTTGCTAGACAGTCAAGATGCAATGAAAGCCAGCTACTACTGTGTGTCTTGACCTTGTTGCCTTCATTTTCCCTTGGGCACCTTTTAGGCAATGTGAAATATCGTGTCCCTGTGGCTTGTACCCCCATTCTCTAAAATATGATAGAGAGGAATGCTTTTCAGTCAATGCTTTTCACTTACAAAGATGGTGGTGATGCTGTACTCCATAAAAAACCACAAATAACAGCACAGAATCACAAAGGAGCAGAGGCCAACACCATTTGACATAAATGAAAAACTTTCTCTTCAGTAGGCTTTCATTGGACCAGTATTACCTTATTTCCTAGTTTTGTTTTGAAGTATCCTTTACACTTAGACATGAGAACTAAAGCTTTCTCCCCCTCCCGCTTTGTGTTTATGACCCAGGCTTTTGCAATAGTAGCATTTTCCTGCAATGCCTGTAGAATACCAATGAAATATTTCTTCCCATAGTGACACATACAATCATTCTCAAGTGGGAGGAACAGTATTTACAATATTCTACCAGATTCCCACTTTAGCTCACTAGATTCTTTCATCTGAGTCTTATGGCTTATTACCAAATGCTGTGAGAACGCTAGAAACACCTACACCTCACTAGAAATACAAACTGAATAGCTTAAAACACAGTCTTTCAATGACTGACTCACAAATTTTCCCTCGGAGAACACAGACTTTATTGCACCTACACTGTTGTGCCAAATTGTAGTCGACAAAGTGACATAGTAGATAAATTCAGATGAAGGTGTTTACTGGTAGACAAGCCAATAAAAACTAATGGCTCAAATGTTTTGAACTCCTGGACCTTTTCCCAACTTCATTTACTTTCTAAATGCACAGTGTGGCATAGTTACGCAGAAGACAGCCCAGTTCTATATGGGACTTTGTAATGTGCATTTGTGTGGTTTTAACCATTTCTAATCCTGTAACTCTGATAGCAGTCAGGGTTTCTGGAAATAATCAGTGAATTCCAAGTCAGAACAAAAGTGCTAATGTGGTACCAAGTTCCTGAGTAAATAAACAACTACTAAACAAAATCTTTTCAACAGCATTGTATGTCTGTGTCAACATTGTGTTTCCTCCGGTGAGTCATTTGGTCAGCAACACCTCAGCTACATAGAAGAGGTCATCCACTTCCTACAGCTCTATGCTGAAGACTGAAGTTTTGTTACAGAATATGCTACTCAGGGTTTCCTGTGAGACACAGGAGTTGCATTTTTTGGCAGGATTAGAGACAAAAATCAGAAGGCAAGAAAATCCTGATGGGCATATTTGAGAGGGAAAAAAATATGAAACAAACGCTTTTTGTGCCAGTCTCAGTGGCCATTAGCTAGTCAGAGACATAGGAACATATTTGTTATCACCCAACCATATAGATATAGAATTTTAATCCATGGAAGGATGCCTCAGATAGTTTGTACACTGCAGATTAATAGGAAATAACTAACAGAGAGGGAAAAAGAAGACATTCTCACAGGTATTCATTTGTTTGTTTTAAATATCCAGCACAATCAGTAAAAAACACAGAATTTGGACATGTTCAGAGCTAGATCCAGAAACAGAAGGTACCTACTTTTTAGGCCAGATGTAACAAAGCAGCCATTCCCCCAAGATTTTTTTGATCAAATGTGGGAAACCTCACAGAATTCCTTGATTTCATGTAATTGCTTCTAATTAAGAGATGTAAAAAGCTTACGATATTCAATTCATCTGATGGGAATTTTGCCAAGGCAGTTTGAAAGAGCTTTCAAAATTTTTGCAATCTGTGTGTTGGTCCTGATTAAGCATGAACCTAAACTCCAGGGTCTGCTTTTTAATGTCCCCTCTACCCATGTTGAATTAGTTAAGCTTCTTATCTCTCATTGTGGTGCTTTTCAGAGTACAAGGAAAGATATTCAGCCTTTTTCTAATACAAATACCATTAATCTCTCCTCTGTCATCATAATGTAAGATTCTCAGATTAATCACTTCACAAATTTCAAACTAGTAACTTATTATTTTTCACCAATATAACATGTAGGTGGATAACATTCCATCACAAGAGACTGCAATCATCTTCAGCCCCAATTCAGCATCCCAAGTTCTGGCTTGATTAAGTATTTGTCGCTTCTATTTCATCCTCTCCTGACAGAGATAACTTTGTTTTAATTCAAACTGTCACACTCTAGAGTTCAGGAAGGACATGAAAGTGTCAGATAATAATCCCTCCTCAATCTTACGAGTAGTTAACACCACTAATATGCAGAACCATTAGTATGTTGGCATGATTTTAACTTAATCATTTGCAGCAGCCCAAGCTTTACTGAGATCCGTTACAGCTGATCTGGATAAGCGTCGCCCATCTTTACATGCTTTACTCAGCTTTCAGTGCTTAACAAAAGACGTTTAATCTTGCAACTTTCCCTGTATCTTTGTAACAGTCTTAATTTTAAATGAGTTTCATCAGTAATTCGAACACTTCATAAAAGCAAATATACATTTTTCTTCAATGGAACAATATTTTGGAAAGTAATCCAGCCCAAAACAGGGTCTCTATGTGGATATTGTCATATCCGGATGTTTGAGACTATCATGCTAGCGCAGTGAATCATGCAAATAAACAGAAAAACTGCATACATTAACACATTAAACAGATAATCAAAAGCTATTTTTTGATTAGAAAATAAAAAAACCTGAAGGAACTGATCACACATAAATATTTTCTGGTTTTATGTCCCTACCTTTTCCTTGTCTATCTTCAGTAGGATAATATCTACTACCTCATTCCTTGATTCTCTTTCCAAGTGGAAGAATTAAGAGGGATAACATTCACCCCAAGAATTAAAACCCTGGAGGCAGGGAAGAAGCATTATCTTTTTAACAACTAAATATTTGACATATTTATACTACAATGGAGCTATATGTAAGGTCTCCGAGGCCTCCACCCTTTACAAGATGAAAATGAGCTTCTATCTACGTCTTCTGATCCCATCCATTCTACTTTAGCAGGATGGGATTATTGGTGTAGTATATACATCCACCCAACTACCTGTCTTCTCTGACTTCTTTTATCCTTTGACTGGTTTGGTTTCTTTTTTGTTCTATAGCATAAGCAAGTAACAATATCCACCACTAGCTCACTTTCTTGAATGTACTTGCTTGAAATGCATGCCACCTGCCATCTCTGTACCTTTAGTAATAATGACTAAACACAGTCAAAGGGCAGTTTTGTACCTGATGAGTCAATTTATCAGCAGGAGTAAATGACACACTCTTGTTCATGAGTCTTTGTAAACAGTCAGAGCAAGCACTTCAGAGATGAAGAAATTTTCTGGATTGAGGATCGCAATTTCGTGTATGTTACCCAGTTCCTCTATAATGTGGCTGTAAATATTATATATTTCATACTTTTATTCATGGCGCATCTGCTTGTATTTCCAAAATCCTTTAATGCAAACTGGATCTCTCTTGTAAATTTTGATCTTCTCTCTTCAGTTTTCCTCATTATGTTTGTAGTCTGCCTACAACAACAACACATTAAAAGCAAGTATTTTACTTTCAAGCTCACAATCCATAGGAAACTAATGGTTACTAACTCATAGCTTGACTGAATTCAAGTTGTTTCCCAGAGTCCAGGTTAAGACAGAATAGATGAGGTAACAAGTTCTCCTTGTGGGAAATCAGACCAAGATCATAATCACCTTTCTCTCAACAACCTTTCAAGGTGACCTGAGATCCTGCTCTGAGGGGTTAGTTTTAATTCTGAGATTTTTGGCAAAGTTATTTGGTTTCCCACTTTCTTGCAGGCAATCAAAATGCATCAAATTCCTTACACTAGGGGGAAAAAAAATTCTCAATATTTTGAAAGGAAGCTGAGGTCTGCTGTGAGTGTCTATTATGCCCCAAATGTTATTCTTTCCATAGATGTCTTTAGTTTAAAAAACACTTTTCTGGCTATCACTTTGAACAACTCCCGGGTATTGTATGGGGTAATTCTCTCCTCTAGACTAGGCAGAAGGCATGCATCTTTCTCTGTTGTTAAAATTCAAAAGTTAAAAATTCTTGTAAAAGCCGGAATTCATTTATTTGGTGTTTCTAACACATTTTTTTTCTTGCAAGAACATATTTTTTTCATTTCCCTTTCTGGTGTCACAAAGTCATTAGTATTTACTTATGAAAAACTATTTATCAAAGATAAAGTGTCTGGCATTCATGAAGGATCTGGTTTTAAGGGACCATATTTAATATCATTGAGATTATAAGTTTACCAAGAATCAATTCTAGCAATTTCTGCTAGCTTTGTAAAAGAAAGAAGATGAAAGGCCAAATTCTCAACTGGTACAGATTGGCATTGCTCCATAGAATGAAATGGAGATGCATTCTGATGAACAACAGCTGAATATCTGGCTTTGAGATCATCAAAGCTAGTGTGTATTAACCCCATGTGGTTATTGGCCACACATTTCCCACTATGATGTGCTGATGTGAATACATTAAATATCCTGTTGGGAAATTAACTATTCATATTATTGGGAGATATTAATCCTTACAATATAAGCAATTTCCCTGTTGGAGGTTGTTGTGGTTTAACCCCAGCCAGCAACTAAGTAACATGCAGCAGCTTGCTTACACATACCCCTCTCCCGTCGGTGGGATGGGGAAAAAAGGTAAAACCCCTCAATTGAGCTCAGCACAGTTTAACAACTGAAATAAAATATAACAATAATAGTAATTATTATTATTAACAATAATAGTGGTAGCAGTAAGGAAAACTGAGATAACAAAAAGAGAGAGAGAGAGGGAAAAATCCCAAGAAAGACAAGTGGTGCACAGTACAGTTGCTCAGCACTCACTGACCATTGGCCAGCTCATCCCTGAGCAGTGATCAGCCTTTTCCAGCTAACTTCCCCCAGTTTATATATTGGGTACAATGTTCTATGGTATAGAATATCCCTTTCGCTAGTTCAGGTCAGGCGTCCTGTCTCTGCTCCCTTCCAGCTTTTTGTGCACCCTGTCACTGGCAGAGCATGAGAGAATGAAGAGTCCTTGATATGGAGTAAGCTCTACTTAGCAACAACTAAAATACTGGTGTGTTATTATTATTTTATTACTAAATTTGAAAACCACAGCACTCCAACAGTGACTAGGAAGAAAATTAACTCTATCTCAGATGAAACCAAGACAGAGGTAAAAATAAAAAAAAAAAAAAAAAAAAAGGAGGAAAAAAAGGAATGGAAGGCGTACTAAGAATCTAACGTAGACCTTTCCAGAGTCTCTCCAGGTGTGAAGTACACTTAGTCAGATCAGTATATTTGCTTTAATGGGAAGCACTCGGTACTTCTGAATCAGTTTTCAGGAGTATGTCTGAAAGTAAAATTGACTGAAATTGAACATGTATTTCACAGCACCAGAAATCTACATGTACATTATCATATTCAATATGCGAACAGAAGTAGATGAATCCTCAATGGTTAATGCCCTTGGAGGGCTGTGAGTATGAGATTCAAACATATTAAAAACCTTGGTGGCCTCCATAAGGGAAAATAAATGACAAGTGAGAAGAGAAATGGAAAATAAAATGGGTGTATTTGCTTTTCCTGTTCTTCCCTTCTTTTTTTATTACACTTTTATTTCCTGCTCAGACAATCAAAAGAAAGCTATATATAGCTTAGAGCAAACTTTATGACAAAAAGAACTTGGTTTGAGGTTGTCTTTATTACCATCAGCTTTTTAAAAGTAGCCTTGAATATCATGGACTGATATTATGAAGGAGTATGAAATACTGCAGTGGGAAGACATTTGCTTATTGCTATCAAAGGGGAATTTGATTTGTTGTTTGTTTTATTATTTTGTTTTATTCTTCATGTTGTAATTATATTGGTTCATATCAGTTGAGGAGTGAGCTGTAGGTTCCTATATTAAAGTGAGAAGCCAGGATAGCTTTAAGAGAACGCTGGGTAAACTGACAACTCCCTATTGTTTCTTCCTGCGACTGACATATTTTAAGATAAGAAAAAAAAAGTCTTTAAACTATTTGCTAAGTCCTAGTGAGTAGTGTAAAGCATTGTCACATGTGCCTGTGAGCAGGGGTTGGATGATTCAGTCACTTTTATTCATTTTTCTCAACCCAAAGTTGGTTACGTAATTAACTTAAGAGTGGTGGAATTAATGTAGGAAACATTTTGACAAGGAACTATGAATGGCTCAGCTCTGTTCTCACTAGGGTTATATATGATACCACTGTTTCGTGTGTGTTTTGCATTTTGCTTACTTACAGAGGCAGTATCTTGAAAGAAGAGTTTACACACAGTCACTAAACCCCATGAGCTAATGTATTCTCCAAACTAAAATTTCCTAGACTATGCTGATGTTCTCTCCTACCCTTTTCTAAAAGGGTAATTTATAAGAACAGAACCACTTTTGCACTCTGAGAGAGTTAAATTTATTTTGAAAGATGTAACAGGTCCTAGCTGTTTATAGCAGATTTATTCTGCAGTACATGTCCCTTTTCATGTAGCTCTAATAAATAATTTGATAGATTTTGAAAGAATAAAAGACAGATTAGATTATTGTCCTAAAGACTAAAACATTTAACCGGAAAGTCATTTGATAGTTGCCAGGGACTGTGTTTGGAGGTACAGAGAAGGAAGCATTCCTTTAGGAAAAATTGAGATTTTACTTATTGACTTCTAGGAAGACATGATTAACAAGGGCTTCTCATTCTCAGTTACCAAATCCCAAGCGTCTACTCCTGCATCTAATGTTTCTTAAGTAAAATCTCCAAACTTCTCTCAGAGTAGCCTCATTAAATCAACTGTAGTTAAACCTTCAGTGGATTAGAACTTGTTAGGGGAATGTACATGTAACACTTGATTACCTTTCTAAAGCTGATGACACGAATTGATTTTTAGAGATGGGTCAGCCCTGCCACTGCCAGCAAGCCACCTCCTCCCTACTTCAATTTTTCCAAGAACAAGATTTAACCCCTCCATTTAACAGGCTTGCAGTAAATGAGCTCTTTTGCTCATAGATAATTGCTGAAGTTTTTGCTCACAGTAGGAAAGACCCACAGATTCTGTAATCCACTGATAGAGTATGTCTTGTGTTATCTTTAGAAAATATTCACTACCAGGGAAAAAAAGCTGTATATCATTTCAGCAGGAGACTTTGAGCTGTTTAGCACTATGCAATTGGATCTAGGACTAGTCCAGGAAAAGTCCTTAACTTTTCTGAGGCCAAGAGAAGTTACACCACTGCTGTTTCCACTACAATAATAATTGACAAAAGACATAAACACACTGTCTAAAAACTGATTGCTATAGTCTGGATGCATTTCAGTGTCAAGTTTGGTTCTGTAATATGCTTTTGTATAATTCTTGTTTTTTGTGGTTTTGTCTTTCTTTGTTTACTTGTTTGTTTTCTTGTGTTTTTTTTTTTTTTCTTTACACATATTCTTTCTATCATTTAAAGCACATAGCAATTTATCAAGAGAAATATGCAGGAAATATCTCCTAAAATAATAATTTTACTGAATCATTCTGTAACAGCCTGCCTTGGCTATCAGATGAATAAAGGGAATGCTTAAAATACTGTCTGCTGCTTTAGTACAAGGTAAAACTATATCCACTTTGCAGAATTTAGTATTTCTTCAATTGGCTGTTTTTCTAGCCATTGTAGAATATTATTGTTATGAAAGTTAGAGGGAGCAAAGCATTATTCCTCTATTCCTTACTGGCTGCAGGATTAATTATTGGGTTGGTTTTAAGATTTGGTCACTAACAAGGCCTTACATGGCTTAACTCATCCTTCCAACATCATTTTTTGATTGCATATCCACAAGTTCTTCCTTCTGGTCATCTTCTAAGCTTTTTCATTTGTTTCATATGTAGGCTATAAATGTTTTATAGGCATTCGCATTGCCTATATATTTTATATATATATACACACATATATATATACACACATATATATATGCCTATTTTATAGGCATTGCTCATGGTAATGAAGATTCACTTCAAATTTAATAATTTCTGAATCAACCCTCCAATTTCTATGTTGAAGTTACAGTTGCAAAATCCTATTGTCAGTTTATTTCACTGTAAAAGCCTCATACAGTTACTTGAATTTTCTGCTTAATAAAACATGCCTTTAACAAACACAACTATTTCTTTTTCTTGTAAGCACATTTCATACATTTCTCAAATCATATTCATACAGGAACTTTCTTCACCCACTCTTGAAGTTCAGTGCTAGAAGAAAATAATAATTATTTGGCTTCAATCAAAAATGTCTAGAAACATCCGTTCTCTAATAAAAAGTGTCATGCCTCTTTACTGTCTGCGAATTGCACACACAACTCGACTTTACAGAATATCTTGCCTATGAAGTATTTTGTCCTAAACTTCATGAAGCACAATTTGGAACAGCAAGAGTAGGGTTACTAGACTCTGCCAGTTTTGGACCCACAGTTCAAGGGAGTCTAGTTTTTTCTAACTTAGCTTGGAGCACTGGAACAGCTCCTCCAGCTTTTGAAGTGTCAGCTTAATGAATCACTCCCCACAAAATGGTTGCTTCTGACATTTTAGCCAAAGCCCTGCTGCTTTTGCAGGAGCCTATATGCTTTTATCTTGCACATTGGTCTGAGCAGCAAAAATTTTCCAGTTTATCACATACTGTTCTGTACTGTCACTTAGAAATATGCTTGTGCTTGCTGAGTGAATATTGATAACTTGAGCCTGTGATAAAAATGGGGCAAAGAGAAGATATATTTCAAACTTGATAAATAAAGTCTTTAAAACTGTGATAAAAGACTTCTGAGAGTCCATTATTGAGAATGAATTCTCAGAGGTGTACACGAAGATGGGGGCTTATTGTTTGGTCATGCTTTTTTAAAGGTTTAGGGCTTTTACTCTGTGTTTCTAAGAAGAAGCTCTTTGAAGGTCATGTTTGAATTCAAAGCTGCACTTATTGTCTGTTTTTCCATGCTATCTACATTACTGTTGCATATCGCATTTGGGAGCCCAATAGCTCCTGAAGGTAACATTTTCTAATTCCACTTATCCTACCCTCTGGTGTAGCATTTGTCAGTGCAGTTTTGTGTCTGCAGGTGTTGATAAGGTAGAAAAAGCTACCTGACTAACATTATTATATTGCTTATTTTTCCTAGGTAGTTTGAAACGATTATCACTGCTGGCCCATAGCCACGCACTAAAAGATCGCATGCCCTCCTTCTGCTATACCACCCTCAGCAATTTAAAGCAGTGGTAGCTGTGCAGATTACCTGGCAGTGAGAAATCTTACTGTAACAGAGAGTGGGTGGAAGGAAGAGAGTGGGAAGGAGGATGACAGGGAGGAGCTGCTTTTCACTGCTGGTGTTATTCTTACACCAAAGCCCGCGGCTTCTTGTTCAGGTCCCTGAGTGGGCAATTAATCTCTTGCTGTTAGAGAGCAGCACTGAACAAAACCACTAAACTACTGATGGTAATGGTCATAGAAAAAGAAGGGAACACTAAAATGAACCATAAAACTCTCTGCAGTTGACTTTACTCTGTGAGACATTGGATTCCTCACCTGCAGTCCTCAGGAAGTGTAATAATGTGTGGATCCCCTAGCCCTAAGAGAGGTTATGATGTCCAAGCATCCCCCAAGGGACCCACAAGGCACGTGGGGTGCCTGGCTGTGCTCTCTGGAGCTCCTGTTCCTCTACACCACCTCAGCCTAGAAATTATTTTTGTTCCATCAATATTTTAATTTGAGTGTAAAAAAAATAAAAAATAAAAAATAAGCGCCTCACTGAACCAGGAAGTGAAACAATGAGCCCTTTGACTGCCACATGATCTTGACCTGGCACTTCTATGAGAGGGTAAAAAAATTAACTGTGTGCTCAAATCATAACAGTACAGGAGACATGCTCAGGAGCCTCTCTCGGCTGTACAGACATCCCACCTTCACTGTCTCTACTGCAGCTCTTTGTGCTTTCCTCTGCAGAGCATCAGGCCAGTTGTAAGCGTAAATACAAGTTGGCATGTCTGACCAAATCTGCCTTTCAACACCTCCTGTGTGACAAAACATTCCTCTTTTCTGTTTCTGTAATAGGAACAAGGTCCCTGAAACATATTTAGCTCTAATGGAGATAGGTTAGTGCAGTCTTTCACATCCCGTTTTTCCTCAGGCTCAGTAATAACACAGCACTGGGATCAAAACCTAACTGGCAAGCACACTGGGGAAAGAGCATGTTTCTACATCATAAAAGTTTCTGTAATCTAAGCACTTTTTCCCCCCTCATTTTTGTTTTGTCTTCTTTTTACTTTCCTACTTCCACAACTCCAGGAGCTGATGCAAGATATTCATTTACTCTGCATACCAACATGTTGACCAGTGCCACAGCACATAGGTTGGTAGCTAGCTCAGCGTAAGTTGGTTGTCAGTCTATGCTATGAGAATCCAGTATTTCAGTCAGCCATGTAAATGTGAACAAGTTTCTTACTAACTTTGGGTATGAATACAACATTCCCTTTTTTCACCTATGATGCATTTTTATGATGGCAGCTGTAATTACAGTTATTAGTTCTGAACTGAATTGAGCAGGGGAGAAGGAAATGCTGTTTCTTTTATTACCACAATATATATTGTCCTAGATTGCTTTTTACATAGTTTGTGGTATTTATTTCATTTTGTTTTTCTAAATTTTGGTTTTGCTAGTACTGCTTAAATTTTATTTTTAAGCCTTGTTTTGATAACTTACTATGTTTTTGATTAATAACAAAGATTTACAAGTCCTGCTGTTTCATTAGAATACCCGGCATTTACAATCCTTATAATAAGCATAGATATAAATAAATGGTGTGTTCATTTAAGCAAGACCTGGTAATTTTTTCTCACAGCAATCATCACAATAATTAACAGTTGGTTAAATTATTGATCTTTCAGGATAAACACTACCTCAAAAAAATTTTGAGCTAAACACTTAAAGCTGATGGAGTTAGTTTTTACATTAGTGCAAGTTCTCACCCATGAGTATAATGTGCCCCATCTGCTGCAATAATGGCTATGTACATACTGCCCTTCTCCTCAAATTTTTTTTATTCAAAAATAAGGAAATTATCATTACTTTATGGTTATTCTAAAACCAGAAAAATGATTAGCTTTTACCTGGTATGGCCATTATTTATGCATGCCTCTTTATTAGAAGCTATATTTCATAAAATTGAATGCCCATTTATTCCAAACATACTTGTCAGTATTTAGAAACCTGGAAGTGCATTGTTTTCATTTCTGACAGAAAATTATGCATGACACGTTTTTTTAATGTATTGAACACATGCAGTACTTACCCTATTGCAAAATGTGCAAAAACAATTGCCTATAGTTGTTCATGTGAATGCAAAAGTGATACATGAGCAAAACATACACAGTTAATCTATCAATATAAGCCATTAAGATTAACCTATCATGTATCTCATTTTCGGTGTAAAGCGGATTTCTACTGTGATAAAATAGGTGAATTATTATATGGTACTACTCTGAATTCCAGAAAACGTAGTAAGTGACTCAAATAATAGCAGCTTCTATACTTCTGACTTTCCACTGTATTTTTACTGCAAATCTGTGTAAATCTATACTTTATTCCCCCTGCATGAATTTAGGCTGAGAGAGTAAACCACTATTGCCATGGCAATAATAACAATCAGGGAGTGAAGGTCGTGCCTTGGTACTTTACGCCAGACATAATAACGAGCATTACTCCACTCAGTCAAACTATTTGGTTTTAAGCCTTCCTAAAATGCTTTCAGAATATTTTCAGACACAAAATGCTCTACGTGCTCAGTAAAAACCTCTACCTGGAGTAAGTTATTATCACTGAGTAGCTCCAGAGAAGAGCCGTCAGCACTGGCGCGAGGAGAAACCCCGCGCCCCAGAGCCCGAGCTCGGAGCAGCGGGAGCCACGGAAGAAGCCCCGGGCCCGGGCCGGGCCTCGCCCAGGAACCGGCGGCAGCGCTGAGGCGCGCAGGGGCTCGCAGGGGGCGGTGCCAGGAGGGACGGCCCCGCCCCGAGCGGGGAAAACCCGCCCCAGGAAGCGCGGGAACGGCGCGTGGCGCGGCAGGCAGGGCGTGGCGCGGCGGTTGGCGCCGGCTGCGCGAGCGGGGAGCGGGCGGGATGGGGAGCGCGCGCCTCAGGGCCGGGGCCCGCTCTGGGAGCTGCGCTGTGGCTG
>WYDI02032551.1:10344-21901 GCA_009867235.2 Psittacus erithacus | reverse complement strand
GCACAGCCCCAACTCTCTCCCCTTTCTCCACAGTGGAGCTGTCCCAGCCCTCGGGCCGTTCTGGAGGCTCCTCTGGATCAGGGAGACCAGTGCAACACAGCATCTCTGCACTGTCAAACATGCCCAGGGCACACCAGCATTCAGGTGTTTGTTCACCCAGAGCCGACCCTTCTCCATGAGATAACACTGGAGACTTCTTGAAGATACACTTGTGTTTGCTTTGCAGTTACTCTGAGCAAGCAGCAGCTTGGTATTTATGGCAGAGACTCCGAGTCAGCTCATCGCATTCCTCCTGTGCTGGCAAACCTCACACAAAAGCCCCCAGCAGCTCCAGCTTCCACAGGCAGCCTCTGCTCAAGAGGCGCCTGGCCCGAAGCAGGGTTAAGCCAGCTTCTGAGCATCATGGCTTGAAATCCAGCAAAGACGTGAGGTGCCATCCAAGTGACTCTTCTTCTGCCTTCTCCACATTGTCTTCCTAAAATCCAGTTCATTCTTATTAAGCTAAAGAAAATCAACATATTGCTTATCTGCAGCCAAATATAGGCTGGGTGTTACATGACAGCCCTTTCTGCTGTCAGTATACCCCACCATGCCTCTTCTACTTAAGAAGTTATTTAATTTAGGGTTTCTCTTGTCAGATTGTTATTTTATGTTCCCACAGGCATCCCACATGTCTGAAAAATGCATTTAATTTTTGAAGAAACACAGAGTTTCATGCAAAACTGGCTGGAAAAAGCATTTTAAATGGCTTTCAGTCATTAAATGAAACTACCTGAATATTCAGGGTAAATAAAAAGTCTATCAAAAAGTACCTTGCATTTGAAAGAAACTCACTAAACAGAAAATATCAGCTGATGTTAGGAAATGGGGTTGCTGCACCTGGCTGCAGCAACTCTTCACTTCCCAAGCATGGGAAAAGCAGCCCAATTGCGGGATTTCCAAAGAGCTCGCACAGCTCTGGATACCCTCACAGAGCTTTAACATCCCCACAAAGCACCCAGTGAAACCTGGAACCTTGGCCTTCAAGGTTTCTAATGAAGAGAAAGGCATTTCTAAAGTGCTCATCCTGTGGGAAGCCGGGGGATGCCAGCCTCCCTTCTGAGCCCCTGTGGGTCACAGTGGCGGCAGAGATCCCACCCCTGAGCTTCCACACTTGCATTTGTTTCAGGGTTGAACCCCACACCAGCCAGATAAACCAAGCACAAAAGCAACGAGAGCAGGAGGTGTTCTGAGTAACAAGGACCCAAAGTACTGATATTTGCTCTGTTATGAACTCAAGATCTGATAATTACAGAAACATGGTAAATACTGTTGAGATGCCTGGGAACCTGCATCACTGGCAACGTTTCTGGGCTGGGGATGCCCTTGAGAGCTGCGTCCCCAAAGCCCCCCTCTTCCTTTCTGCTGCTGGTGAGCTGAACAAGGCAGGGTGCTTTATTCAAACTGCTGCTGTGAAATGGGGGCAAACAGAGTAGTTTGAATGCAATGAATTAAGAACATAATAACAACAGTCCCTTGCTGCGCCCTAGCAGAAACTGGACAGCAAGCACCACCTCCCTGTTTGGGTGTGTTATGGGGAACGATGGACAAGTTCCACTGCCCAAAAGTAGTTAGGACCTCTGCCAATTCAGTACCATATACTGTTCCGTAACGCAAACTCACTCCACACTGTTTCCCACACAACAGCTACAGCCAGTGCATTGGTCCAGGTCACCCACTGACCAGAGCTGTCAGCCCCTCTTAGCCACACTGCCTGGTGACAGGCAAAGCCAGCAAGAGAACCCTGAGGAAACATGGCTCTTGTGCCCAGCTCAGCATCAGCCTCCATCCCATGCTGCGCACATGAGTGTGCAAAGTGGGCACACAAACACAAGGCATGGGGTCCCAGCAAGGGGTCAGCATTCCTGAGAAGATAAGCAGCTGCAGGAGCCCAGAGCCAAACCACCCAGGCTGGAAGGCAAAGCCCCTACGCGGAGAAGTGTGCTACTTCACCCACCTCAGCCTCCCAACACAGGGGCTCCAGCCGCTGCCCAGAGGAGCTCCCCTCCCTCATTGCCTGCCAAGCCTAAAGAAATGCTCAGAAATGCCTAAATTACAGGAAAATCTCCCACTTCCTTGACTGAATAGTGCATGGCTTGGGTTGTTCAGCTGTCAGAAGAGACAGCTCTGGGGGAACCTCACTGCAGCTGTTCAATATATAAAGGCAGCTTATAGGAAAGATGAAGAGACTTTTGACCAGGGCCTGTAGGGACAGGACAAGGGGTGATGGTTTTAAACTGAATGAGGGTCAACTGAGGATGGACAAAAGGAAGAAATGTGGTACCATGAGGGTGCTGAGGCGCTGGAACAGGGTGCCCAGAGAAGCTGTGGCTGCCCCATCCCTGGCAGTGTTCAAGGCCAGGCTGGACACAAGGCCTTGGAGCAAGCTGCTCCAGTGGAAGGTGTCCTTGTCTCTGGCAGGGGGTTGGAACTGGATCATCTCTGAAGGTCCGTTCCAACCCGAACCACTCTGGGACTCTGTGGTGGAGCAGAGCCCTGAACCGCACTCTCCTACGTGCCAGAATGATGTCCCAACTGCAGCATTTCATCGAGCAAATATAAACCCTGCTCAAATTCATGGCCCCAGGCTACACAGCACCAGTCTGTGGACATCCCCAGTTTCCTCAGACACTGCAGAAGTAATGCCTTTCCCTGGGAAATATGGGCACACCATGGGACAGCCACCTTCCACTGCCACCCCCCTACTCTCCCCTCCTTGCCACTGCCACTCAACACCTTCATTTGAGATGGCAAACAGCTCCTGAAGGGCACAGTGGAGAACTCAGCAGAGCAGAAAGCCCAGTGGGGGTTTCACAGCACTGCTGTCAGCACACTGCAGTGTCTCTGGAGTGGTAAATGCAGAGATGCTGCTTTGCTGTGTGCTGTTGCACCATCCTTTGCTGTGCCCCAGCAATTCTCCTTCCCACTTGTTTTTGAGACAAGCCTTTCTCTCACCCCAGAGTTTCAGAGGACTGCTCCTCCACAGCCTCAGGCTCAGCTGTGACAGCCTCTGGTGCAGGGCCAGGAAGACGCTGGGCTCCAAGCTGGAAGCTGCCTCTGCAGAGGTGGGCCTTTACCATCACCATGGTTAATGATCCAGCACCTACTGCAGCCCAGGGCAGGTAACACAAGAGGCTTCCCAGACTGAAAAGGAGATAAACGGGAAATGCCAAAACTCCTCTGGCTTCCCTGCAGAGAGCCTGAAGAAAACAGAATTGTTACTGAGCTGTATTTGTGCACAAACCCTCTGCAAGAGCAGCAGCTCCATGCCCAGATCATCACCCCTGGGTGCTGAAGAGCTACGCTGGCAGCTCCTGCCACCTTTAGCAGTTTAATGGTTTGCTAAAACACCATCTTTGCTGCAGAACAATGCCTTGCTGCTCTGCTCTGAGACACCTCACTTTCATCCACATCCTCCAGTAGAACTAGCAAGGACAAGACACTGTAGCCTGCCCTGCAGTGATGCAGAGCCAGACTCCACTGATGGAGCAATTGCCAGGTCTCTCTTGTCTTGCCAGGTGGTCTCTCACCAAAGGATCACCAGAAGGTTGGCCAACCCACAGTAAAAACTACACACATCAACCCTCCATGGTGGGCCACAAGACAAAGCTTCAGCCCAGCAGGCCTGCACAGTGCTCTCTGAAAGACCACTCCTCTCCTAAGACTAAGTGAAATTTTAGGCGAGTTACCCAGCTGCACCACTGAGCCTTGCGCTCATTGAAGAGCTCAAGCTCAAGCATCCATCCAGAAACACAGACTTCAGGCTTCTAAACACACTGAGGGTAAACATTCTCCCCCCAGAGCTGGAACTTCAGAGAGTATATGCGCTCCAGTCAAAACTACCTTTAGTGAGATGCTTAATGTGGATGTGAAGTCCACCCGTGTGCTCATTCACGCAGACATCCAGACTTGCACACAAGGACAAAGCACACTGCCCTCCCCTCCACAGCTGCCTTTCCACATACTTATGTCACAGGCCCTTCAGGCTGGCTTTTGCACTCACCTATTTGGCAATGTGCCGCATTCCTTTGCCCAGTATTTGCACGCCATAACTTGCCTGCTCTAAAGCCAAGCCCTCCTCTCCCGTCACCTCTGGGATCACAGAATCCCAGAACTGTTTGGGTTGGAAGGGACCTCTAGAGATCATCCAGTCCAACCCCCCTGCCACCCAGAGCAGGTCACACAGCAACAGATCCAGGTGAGTTTTGAATGCCTCGAGAGGGAGACTCCAGCCCCTCCTGGGGAGCCTGTTCCAGGGCTCATCCACCCTCAGTGGAAAGAAGTTCTTTACACTGAAGACCCCTCAACTACCTCCAGCTGCTTCCTGTCCTCCCCATCCCAGTGCCACAGGGCAGAGACTCACCTGAGTTTTCCTTATCCGCAAGTCAGCAGATGACCTGTTCAGTCCTTCCTCTTGCTCAATGCTCTGCTCAATACCTGGTCAGGGTAGAAGGGCACAGGTTACTTCACGCTGTTTGGAGAAGGAAAATGAATTGTTTGGCAAAGGGACTGTAAAAGATTGATGCCTGTGAACCGAGGAGCATCTGGAACTGAGCATTCCCCAGCTCCTGACCCTAGCCAGCAATTTAGCCTGGACCGGCAGCAAAGCCCCGTTCTGTTACTGCAAAGCACTCGGTGCCTGGCCACCAGCTGAGGCTTGGTGCTGTGGAGGGCAGCACTTGCATCCCCCAGGCTGGTAATTGAGGATTTAAATGCAAAACTGATGGAATGCTTGGGTCTGATCTCCACACTTTACAATATACAAACAACTGGGGGGACCTGGTCGCCCCCTACAACTGCCTGACAGGAGGATGGAGCCAGGAGGGGTCTGGGCTCTGCTCCCAAGTAACAGGGGACAGGACAAGAGGAAACGGCCTCAAACTGAGCCAGGAGAGGGTTAGACTGGAGATTAGGATGAATTTCCTGCCCAGGGAGTGCTCAGGCACTGGAACAAGCTGCCCAAGGCAGTGCTGGCGTCACTGTCCCTGCAAGTGTTCACACACTATGTAGCCAAGGCCCTCAGTGCCATGGGGTAGAGGTGGCCTTGGCAGCGCTGGGGTAAAGGTTGGATTAATGATCTTAAAGGTCTTTTCTAGGCTGGTTGATTCCATGATTCTATGGAGTGCTGTTCTCCCCCTGCTAGGCAGGAGGAGAAATCACAGCTAAAATGTCTCTGCAAAATACCAAAGCTCAAGACTTCCCCAGGGACCCTAAAAGGTGTCCCAGCTGCCCATTCCTGCACAGGCGGGACCCAGCAGGATGGTGAGAGCGTGCTTCACCTTGCTGCACAGTCCTCTGCAGCAAACCATAGATTTGCCCTTTCAATTATGCCTGGTAATGCAACTAAGTGAGATGAATTCTTCTCTTGTCCAAAAACCATAAATGACAGCAGGCAGCAACACTGCCCTGTTCCGCATCCCATCATGGTTTGGGCAGGTAGAGGGCAGGGGGAGGCAGAGCAGGAGGTCCAGCACAGAGCAAGGCAGTGCAAATCTGCTCCTTGAGGCCAACTTGGGACATACTAATTCAAAAACTGAAATTCAGGGACTTCAAAAGCCTATCAGAAAGCTCCCATCAGCAGGCTGGCCCAGCATGCAGAGATGCATGGTACCATGTAGACCACCAGGTATGAGCTGGTGGCATCCCTTGAGTTTGGCTGATGACACCTTCCCAACACAGATGTCCCACAGCCCTCTGTCCCCAACACCTTCCACAATGGAGCAGGTCCCATGAGCCCAGCATGGGGCAGGTTTCACCTGAAGCAGGGACTCTCCATTCCCTGGAGCTGCCCAGTGTCTCCCCATCACCATCCAAGGTAGAGCTTGGGACGCCACCACACGGTGGGCATCTGTTTCTGCTGTGTGCTGGTTAGCATGGGTGGCCCCATAGCAGCATCCTGCAGGGAGCAGCAGCACTGTGAGGAGGACTGCGGGCCAGGGGAACCCTTTGTGGTGCTGGAAGAGGGTGTCCAGCAGCATAGCGTGCTATGGGGAAGGGCTGGGGAACATCAGCACAAATTCTGCACTCCCTCCTATTCTCTCTTGGAACTAGTGTCTGACCTACAGCTTATGTGAAAGGCCCTGTCTCACACAGCCTGATGCCCACAGAACTTCTCTGTGCACATCCCTGCCTGTGAGCACACTGCCTGCTACCTGCCCAACATATCCTATCAGCAACTGGTCTGCCTCCACGCTTGTCACAAGCTGTTCCCTGTTCCCAAGGAACAGTATTGGCAAACATTGTGCATTTATGATCATTAATAAATTCACATTTTCCCAAGAAGCTGGTAATTAGAATGAGCCACTGCATGAGGAACGCCTGTCCTAAAGAAGTTCATTTGTTGTCAACAGATGGTGGTTTTGATCAGCCTTGACTGTTTTCTTTCATTGATCATGCTGGCCATGTGGCTATTTGGAACAAAGCACAAGGACTTTTTCTGTTGCTCCAGGTAAAAATGGTACCAGTCAGTCTTTTCTGGAAGAAGGACACAGGAATTGGAGCCTGTCCTGCAATCCTTCAGGCTCCCAAAGCACCTTAGAAAACACAGAACAAACACCTATGGGATGACACCTATGAAAAAGGACTTTTGTTTTGCATGGGCAAAACTCCCTGTCTCCATTTGGACACCAAGGAGTGATCCCAGTATAGCTGGTGGAGCTTTGGGCCATGCGATGAGGTCCCCTGGTCTATGAAATGGGTAAGCTGACCCTTAGCTCTCTTTCCTGCTCTACGTGAGAGCATGTGTCAGGAGGACAGAGGGTAGCAAGGGGACAATGGAGGTACAAGTCACCTTCTGCCATATATAAGGGACATGGCCAAGCCAGTGGTGACAAACCTAGCAAACAGATCTAGCTATATCTAAGTTCTTCATGACTACAGGGCTCCCGCGAAACACTGGGATTAGGGAGAATGTTGCTGCCATGGGGGAAGCAGCACATGATCCTTCAGACACAGCCAGGTCTCCTACAACAGTCTCAACCAAATCCCACGCTGATGTCCAAGGCAAACCTGAGCTGTGCTGGGATGACCTGCCTCCTACATCAAGATGCGACCATTCTCACTGACCACCTGCATTCCCTGGGATCTAACCTTGAGCTTTCGGGCATGGCTGAGTGCTGCAGCACAGCCTCAGCCACCAGCAGGCTGACAGTCACACTGTTCTTACTGTCCACTTGTCAAAGACATTGATTGACTCTTCGATGGTGCAAACCAACAGTCCCGCTGGCCATGCTCTTTCCCTGCACTGCCTAAGCAGAGGCATGCCAAGACAACGACATGCTGAGACAGGATAACCTTCAGCAACCCCAACAGCCCATTTCTTCCCCACCACCTGCCCCACAGAGCCTGTGTCTGGGGGCAGCAGTGCCTCCTGCCCATCCTGGCTATGCTGCGAACATATCTGGGATGAACAGGAGGCACTGCTGCCTTCGGCAGAGCCACCAATGGTGCAGCCTGCACTGGGGAGTGAAAAGCAAGACCAGCCTGGAGGAAGCAAGATGGGGGCAGTGAGAACCCCAGGCATCAGGACAGCATGCCCCATGCCAGCACACTGGCCAGAGCTGCATGGGGAAGAGGGACCATGCCTCTCTGGGTGGGACCCCTTGGTGCTGCACCTGCCTAGGCTGCCTGTGCCAACATGGCTCACCAGGGAAGAGCCAGCTCTTCTTGGAGGCTTGCACATTCCCCAGCAGCACCTCTTCAACAACTCAGCCCTGGCAAACCAACCTTTGGCCATGCTGTGGGTTTGCTCACCATGAAAGCCCAGCGCCTGCCAGTGCTCACAGCCCCATTCCCTCACCTCCACCTTGGGAATGGGGCACAAGGGGGCAAAATCAAAGTGCAAATCAAAGCAGCTGGAGGATGCTAGGGGGACAGAAAGTGACATCCATCCCCAGGTGATCCCTGCAAAGTAATGGCAGATGTCTCTTCCCCAGGCTCTGCAATGGCTCCCAACGCCAGCTCAGGGTGCCACCAGAACATGCACAGACAGGGCAGGGCTGTGGGACTGTAACCTGCCCTTTCCCATCCAGAGCAAACCACCACAAAACTGTCCTGACCCGCATCACACCCCAGGCGTTGCCAGCGCAGGGCTGAGATGCCAGTCAGAGCCTCGCGGCATTTCTGGTCACGCAGGATGAGTGGCAAGTGCTGGGCAGTGGAGGCATGGAGCAGGACACAGGGCAGCAACACTCCCTGCCTGCTGCATTCCCTGCCCAGTGGAGGGCAGTGGGCAGAGCTTCACAGCAGCATCACAGGCAAATACTTACTCTTTAGCTTGGAGCGTACTTTGTTTGCCGTCTTCTTTATGTCAGACATCAGCTCTTCCAGCTCCTCCTTTGTTTCTGAAGAGAAAAAAGAAAACACACATGTGTTGGAGACTGCTAAAACCTGCTGCCTGGCCCCTTAGCATGTGGAGATGAGTACTGCAAGCACTCCCACCTCCAGCCTGGGAGCACTTCCACCCCAAGCATGCTGTCAGACTCTCCTCACGGTCTAGAGTCTGGAAATACCCAGGCTGGTTGAGGAAGGAGAGAGGCAGGAAGCCATCCTGCAGGACCACCTGTCTTCACAGCCCTAACCTGCCCCGTATCCACTGTGCTGCAGAAAGGGAAAGGGAATGGATACACAATCCACAGTGCTGGTTCCTGCAGTGAAATGAAAACCACTGCTGGTCACCAAAAACCTGCTGCTCAGCGAGGCATTCAGCGCTATGAAGGACTGGGGGATCCTGGTGGGTGACAAACAGGACATGGCCTGGCAGTGTGCGCTTGCAGCCCAGAAAGCCAAGTGTCTCCTGGGCAGGACCAGCAGGTCAAGGCAGGGGATGTTCCTCCTCTGCTCTGCTCTCCTGAGACCCCCTGCAGCTCTGTGTCCAGCTCAGGGGTCCCCAGCACAAGACATGCATGGACCTGGTGGGTCCAGAGGAGCCTCCAGAACGGCCCGAGGGCTGGGACAGCTCCACTGTGGAGAAAGGGGAGAGAGTTGGGGCTGTGCAGCCCAGAGGAGAGACGGCTCCAGGGAGACCTTCCTGTGGCTGCTCAGGACTTCAAGGGGGCTTAGAGGAAAGATGGAGACTTTTGACCAGGGCCTGCAGGGACAGGACAAGGGGCAATGGGTTTAAACTGGACAAAGGTGGGGTGAGGTTGGACATAGGGAAGAAATGTGGTACCATGAGGGCGCTGAGGCGCTGGAACAGGGTGCCCAGAGAAGCTGTGGCTGCCCCATCCCTGGCAGTGTTCAAGGCCAGGTTGGACACAGGGGCTTGGAGTAACCTGCTCTAGTGGAAGGGATCTCTGCCAGTGGCAGGGGTTGGGACTGAATGAGCTCTAAGGTCCCCTCCAGCCCAAACCATCCTGTGATCCTATGACACTCACACACCTCATCTCCTCCCACTCTCTCTCAAAACATAATTCATTGCTATTTCACCAGCTGGACCTGTCTCACACCCCGAAATCCTGACGTCTCACCCAGACTGTTCTGACACTGCCCAGGCAGGATGGAGCCAAGTAGGCCACTCATAGCCCTGAAGCACCCAGGTGGGATGCCCGGCTCAGCCGGGCAGCAGAGCTCTGGATCTTCTCCCATCTGCAGCTGCTGACAGCTCTTTACATGCAGCACCCTCAGCACCACCCTCCTCAAGCTTCCAAGAACACAACACAAGCAGAGCCTAAATAAAGATATTTTAGGTGCCCAGAGCACAGGGACAAGCAGCTTAGAGACTGTCCCAAAAGCAAAACGAATTCTTTTTCAGGTATTTTTTGTCCCATCCCTGCTCTGTCTCCAACACCTGCAGCAGCAGGGCTGCTTTCGCGGGTTTCAGGGAATGGGACCAGCTCCAGCCCCACCCCAGAGGGGCAGAAAACACCACCCATGGCCAAAGCCGTGGCACCGACCAGCATGCAGCAGAGAGAGAAACTGCTGCTCTCCTTCCGGGCATCCCTCCCGGCCAGGCCTTGCTGTTCTCCCTCCACATCAGCATGGTTTTCAGCCATAAGCTGAATTTCCTGTCCCTGGCTTGGTGCAGGGCTGGGGGTAAGACCGCAACCCTCCACCCTGGGGGCACAAGATAAACTTGAGTGAGTTTGAACACAACCAGAGCCCCAAGGTTCAGAAAAGACACGGGATGAGCACTTTGAATTTCAAGTACCATTTTAAAAATCCCATTGAGAGATGAAGCTCTTGCTCCGCACAGTGAGACCCTGCACCCCCTCCTCAGCTCCAGCAATGGCTTTAATCTGCTTTTTTCTCATTCCTGCCATATTTTAGAAGCTGCATTAAAACGGGAAGAAACTGGCCCAGGCTGTGGATGAGGCTGGCTGCCGGCAGCACAAACCAAACCAGCCCCAGCACTCCCCATACTCTGTCCACCGCAGCATCTCACTCCTCTCAGGTGACTGCCACCACCAGGGCTGGAAACCCACGTTTCCCACAAGCTTTGCCCAAGCGTGGACACCTGCTCAGCTCTGGGGCATCCGGATGCTCCAAACTGGACTCCACCCATTCATCCCCAGGAGCCACCGGATGCAGCAGGGAGCCCTCAGGAGGATGCTGCACCCTTCAGCATTAGGCTGACGAACACGGATCAGCAGCAGGAGTGAGGCAAGAATGTGTCTTATTTTTCTCAAGATGTATTTAAAGGAATGGAGGGATTTTAAAATACCTCACGGCATCACTTCCCAGCCAGGGCCGGCTGCCAAGAGGACATTCATGGGGCTCATCTTTACTATTATTATTATTAAAAAGCCTATTTTCCAATCCTATTACACAGCCTGTGCTGTTGATGGAGAAAGAGCCCTCTGTTTGGATGCTTTCCAGGCTGAGCCGGGGGTGCAGCTCTTTATGTAGCCCCTTCCTTCTCCAGCCCTTACAGCCATCCCTCAGCACCAACAACCACCCCTCACCCCAGCAGCCACCGCTGAGCCCTGTGCTGGCATCATCCCAGCTCCATCCTCCTGGGGTTTTCCAGATGGAGCCAAATGCCCGGCTGAAGCAACTCTCTGATGAGGGTCTCTGTGGGTACCGACCCGGGCACCCACAGGCATCCCCCCCCGCGATGACAGCGCCAGCTTTCCCCCCGGGCAGACCGTGAAGTCATTCAGAACAAACCACGGCAAGCAGCAAAGCGAGCGCGGGGCGATGGCACCGGGCAGGAGGATGCTGGAGCAGCGCCCTGGCCCTGCGAGCTCCGCCACCCCCCGCGCCTCCCCGCTGCCCTCACACGCTGCAGCGCTCGGCCCCGCACCCTCGGGAGGTCCCCAGGGGTGCGAGTGTCCCCCCGCTGGGGCACTGCGCGGCTACACCGGGACCGGGCGCTCCCCCGGGACGGGCTGCAGCATCCTAGCGCACCCCGCGGGCACCGCACCGGGCGCCGGGCGGACGTCGGCAGCGGAGGGCCCGGGTAGCGGGGGGCTGCGGAGGCCGACCCCGCGAGGCGGGTGCACCCCCGGGGACGGCGCGGCCCCGGCTCTGCCCAGCCTGGATGACATCAGCGGAGCACGGAGAATGAACAAGCAAACGG
>WYDI02032551.1:0-10244 GCA_009867235.2 Psittacus erithacus | reverse complement strand
GCAATGGGTTTAAACTGGACAAAGGTGGGGTGAGGTTGGACATAGGGAAGAAATGTGGTACCATGAGGGTGCTGAGGTGCTGGCACAGGGTGCCCAGAGAAGCTGTGGCTGCCCCATCCCTGGCAGTGTTTAAGGCCAGGCTGGACACAGGGGCTTGGCGCAACCTGCTCTAGTGGAAGATGGCTCAGCATGCTGGTACCCAACCGCGCCCTGCCTGTGCAGCCCATGATGCTGTGCACTGCAGAAAGGCAGGATGGTGGCACTAAATGCCCCGTGCTCACCCATGGGCTTGTAGCTGGCTTGCCAGGGACGTAACTGTGCCCCAGCCATGGTACCAGCCAATCCCAAAACTCAGCCTTGACACCCTCATGTTGCAGTATCACAAAAGAATGTACAAACCACCTGCCATTCAAATATGATTTCTAGAAAAGCTGCTACCCCAACGCTCCCTCTTGATTTTGATGAGATCAACACTTAATTAAATAGACTTTGCTTAATTGACTCTAGGCACATTATCTGAGTCATTCTAGTGGCTGTGGTAGCTCTGTGCCATACGCTCCCACCTGCCAGTCACAGGCATAATGAGAAAATCATGATGATGGGAACGTGCTGGGTGAAGGTCACATCCTATGGATGGCTGTATTCATCTCTGACTCAGAGCTAAGAGCTTCCATGCTATTGTGAAAAGGAAAAAGGGAACACGTCTGCCAATACCTTCACCCCAGGCTCCAGATCTTCTGAGCAAGCCAACACAGCACCTTTCCAGGGAAAGTGGTACAATTATGTATGAGCTAGAGAACAAGCACAAAGGCAGGGACGGAAGAGCTCATCCCCAGCTGGAGTACTCATTTGACTAATTATTTATTTTTTTCCCCCACTCTTGAAAGGACTTGTGTTTGATGAAGAAATAAACCAGCCCGGGCTGGGTAAATGCCCGCATCCAGACAGGCTGGAGCCAGCTCACAAGGAAGCAAAGACCCAAGAGTGCTGGAGGACAACAGGCTGTCACGAACATAGGCTCAGGCCAAGAGCCAGGCTTGTTCACCAGCAAAGGGGAAAGCCAAAGGAGCTCCTCCTGCAGCCTATAACTATCCAGCAGGAGGATGGAGAGAAGCTAGAGCTTCCTGGAATCCTTGGAGGTGACCTTCAGCTTCCTGCCAAAGCCTGAAGGAGCATAGAGGCAGGACAACCAGTGATGGGCTAAGCTGGGATAAGGAAAATTCAAATTAGACATTAGGAAAAGAAAATGTCATCATGAAGGAGATCAAATACTGGACCCAGGAAGATCTTAGCATGTGGCTGTGAAGCATGTGAAGGCCTGAGTAACTTGATCTGATGGACTAGCTGGAGGGTACTGGACCAGGGACCACCAGGGTCCCTTCTCACCCATATCCACCTTTGATCCTATGAAACAATTTCACATAACTCACTGCTATGCCATTTCCCTTCTTCCTGTCAATGTGGGCTGAGAGATTTGTCACAGTGATGCTATCACTGAGGATACACAGGGAAAGTGGGGAGCACAGGTGAGAATCAACCCAAGCTGGCTGCTCAGGAAGGGGACAGGACCATGTTGATGGATAGAGGGGACACGGGACAGGGAGCTCAGCTGCTTTCCTCAAAGTATTTCCAACTGAGCAGCAAGGAGAAAACACTGCTGGCTGGCTTTGAGTCACGGGATGTGTGAGGATTACTTGGCGACATAGCAGCACAGATTTCCCAGACAATTATTTTCACATCCATAGCGTCTGTTTAAGTGACTCATTCAAATCTATTTAACTGTTCACAGCGAGTAACATTCAGCAACAGGAAGCTCAAGTACCACAACATCACCACAGCTATGATCACCCCGGCAAGCAGAGCAGCGCTGAAGGGCAAGATGTGATGGTCAAGAGGCCAGGCCAGGCTCTCCGCATCCCACAGCCCATCAGGGATGTCTGCTCCACTACTGCAGGCACTGAGCACAGCAGAGGAGCAGGGATGTCCCCATGGTCACCAGCACTGTGCAGCTATGTCCCAGGTGTTGCCTGGGAGTGGGAAGGAGGCTTTGGTATGGAATTGAGCCCCAGGATGTGACCTGCCCTGGAGGGGAGCTCAGGAAGCACAGGGGAGGTGGGGTGCAGGCAGGGGAACAGGCAGAAGTGGAAGCTCTTTCTCCTCCTCCTGCCAACAGCAAAGGAGGCACCTGCAGATGACCAGCCCAGGCTTGCAACACCTCTCGGCTCCATCTCAGCCTCAGCTACTTGGGAAGGAGAAAAACCCAATTCTCCTGTGTCACCTTCCTCACATCTCTCCAAGTTCCCAAAAGCACCTCTCAAGCAACAGGAAAGGAGGCAAACACAAGGAACTGGCACCTAGAGCTGCCATGCAGGATGCCCCTCAGGGCAGGGAGGAGAATCCTGCCTGCAGCCCAATGCTCATCGCTGATGTTCACCATTATCCATAAAGAAGGAAGGAAAAAGCCTCCAAACTGCCCAACAGAGAGCAGGAGGGCAGCAGCAGGCACCAGACCTTCACCCTTCACAGTTAATGGAAAGCAACTGATGCCCTCTGCCGCAGCATGTCTGAGCATCCCTGTGACAGTGATTTTGCACACTCAATACAGTTCTTGGCTGTCAAAGCTTCCTCACTCACTTATTGTTCACATCAATGAATTTCCACCCATTCGTGACCTGCAATTCTTTAGTGCCAACAACCAACCTACATAATCCAGAGAAGTACAATTTCAGTCTCATTCATAACTGAGTTACCGGGCAAAGCCGGAACAGGGATCTTTTTGACAAACAGTTACCTCTTTGAATTCAAAATGAAGGAAAGTCCTGACCACAGCTCCTTGGAGGAAATGTAACAAAAATAAACCTTACAACTTTTCTTCTGTCTCTCACAGGTTGCCATGGATGTGGCCGTTTACAGAATGTAGGCTACCTTCTGAAGGCGAATGCAAAGAGGAAGCACAGACCTGGCAGCCCCACGAGCTATCTGGTCTCTCGGAATAAACCATAAGGAATCCTTCCTAGGAATACATGGCGTGGGGTGAAATATTTTCCATGGTGTTTCATGGCCTTAAAGTAATAAAAATTAAACCTGTTCTTAAAATCATCAGGGAAGAGACTGGCTAGAAGAGCTGCTGCATCCCCAAGATGGGAACTACTGATCAGGCAGCCTCACCGCCAAGCCCAGTAAGATCATGGAGCATGATCTCCTCCTGGAAGTCATGTTAAAACATATGGATGGCAGGGAGGTGATGGGAGACAGCCTACACAGCTTCACCAAGGGCAAATCATGCCTCAGCTGGTGCTCTTCTATAATGGAGTGACTGCAACAGTGGACAAGGGAAGAGCTACAGATGTCATCTACCTGGATCTTCATATGGTCCCCCACAATCTTCTTGCCTCTTATTTGGAGCTATACAGATTTCATGGATGGTCTATAGATGGACAAGGATTTGGTGGGATGGCCACATCCAAACTGTTGCAGTCAATGGCTCAATGTGCAAGTGAAAACCAGTAACAAGGGGTAATCAGTAACAAGTGGTGTCCATACTGGGATGGATGGACGGATGGATGGATGAAGGGAGGGACGGATGGATGGATGGATGGACGGACGGATGGAGAGCAGCCCTGCAGAGGACTTTCCAGCTGAAGTCCCATTTGCCAAAAGAGATTTGGGATATCAATGACCTCTGTGCCGTCCTTCAGTTCTCAAAGGCTGACAATCCTTCCTGGAAATGGAGCTCAGAGTCTGACATTGCAACTTATTTATTCAAGCTCAGTAAAATGGGACAGAATGGGGGAGCACACAGAGGGGTGGTCAGGAGAGAGCTGAGTGACCATGAGCAGAGCCAGGATTGTCTCACACAGAAGCAACACAAGGAGTTGCAGCTGCTTGCTGAGCTGCAGAAATAGGACACACTGATGCTGTCCATCTGCCTTTGCCAGGAGAGAGGGCACAGGAGACATCCGGTGCCATCGTGGAGGGCTAGCAGCCCTGGGATTTGTAACTTCTAGCATGCCAGGAGGGACAAATGCTGCCAGAGATGCAGCAAGGACAGGCACTGCCAGGGATCAGTGTCAGTGCAAGATATCGCAAGGCTTTTACACAGGTGCAGAACAGAGAGGATGCCTGGAAGGGTCTAAGAAGCTCTTACGGACCCTCTGGGACTAAAGGTGCTCACTAAAACATGTCATCTGCACCACCTGGCTGCGTTTGGAGGTGATCTGCATCAGACTAAAATTGTACCTCTTGATTTTCCAGGTCACTAAAAAAGGCAGCAGGTGAGTAACTGATGTTTCTGCAACATCCATTTAGATAATTAAAAGGTGGTTAGCATCAGTGGGACTGCACTTATAAAACACCGTTCTGTAGTAGCAGTGATGGACCCTGTTTCACACACCCTGGGAACCCAGTGTGCTCCTCACAGCTGCTGGTCCAGCCGGGCAAAGGTGCTGAGCTGCTGTGGTCACCAAGAAACATGGAGACCAAGTCCAGTGCCTGGACACCGAGAGCTCTGCAGCGATGGAATAGCCCTTTCACAGCCTGTTGCTGAGCTGCCCAGCAGCAGAGCTTCCCCCTCAGGTGTTCTCATCCCATAGCCATCCTCCTCCGACTGCTCCAGCTGCTCTGGGCTGCCCCAGGGCCAGAAACCCCCCTGGGAAACAAACGTCAGGAGGAAGGGAGAGCTGTGATATGCATTAACTGCTTCCCCTGCAACCGTACTTGTTGGCTGCTCATAACCCCATCAGCACAAATGAGGGGATCAAAGCTTGCTCATAACAAAGCATTTTGGTGATGAACCTGTGCAAATGAGGAGGACACAGACGGTGCAGCACAGTGCCTCCTCCCGGTTCCTCCCTTTCAGAGCAAGTGTTGGTCAGAAAGAGCTAGGGATGAAGGGGAGCCGGGTAACCCTACCTGGACACATTCACGTGAGCTCAAATCCAACTTGTGCAACCACACGGCTCCCAAGATCTGCTGCCCGTCCTGCCTGCAGCAGGCTCACAGAACCACCTGCCATCATCCCCATGGAAGGAACAGTTTGTATGCAGCAGCAAACCTTGTGGGACCTGAAGCTTGCCTCCAGCATCCCCAGCCATGCTGGCGCTCCAGCTTATAGCAGGAGGTTGCTAAGCTGTCAGGAAAGAGCAAGCAGTGATAGCTCAAAGCAGGGGGGGGGCTAGGATATCTTTTAATTAATTTCTCAACAATAATGATGCACCCTGACTTGCAATGCCAGCTAAAGAGCGTAGTTCTCTTTGCACAGCAATAATGTCCTACTAAAACACAGCTCAAAGCAAACAACAAGCCTGACGAAGGCACAGTAGCTTCCCACAAGAACGACCTGGTGGGTGCTAGGTGAGTGAAGGCAGCGGCTGCAGCCAGCAGCCCTGGGAACTCCCCATGGCCCATCACGGAGCTGCCTCCACAAGGGGCACTCGACTGAGACCTCAAAATGTATGTGAATGAGCAGCTTTGAGTGGCTGCCTCCACCAGCTGCAGATGTGCCCATCTGCCAGAGATCTCCAGCCCTGGGTGTCTCACAGCACCTCTCACAAGGTTTCGGGGTGCCCACCTCTCCAGCAGCCATACTTAGCTAGCTGACGAGCAAAGAGCTTGCTTTCCTCCCTGTCCTCCTCTTCTCAAGCCTCTCCATCCACTCCTGTTAGCTCCAGGGTGGCACTCCATGCCCTCAGGACCTTTGCTGCATGTGCACCTTGCCCCTTCACCGCCTGCTCCCACCGCACCTGGGGCCACATGCATCTCCCTGGGGAGCTGCAGGAGCGATGCAGGGCACAGTGGGATGACAGGGCCAGGGCTCACAGGCAGCAAAGCTGACCTGGCTCTCCTGCAGGTATGCAACAGATAGAGGTCCCAAGTAAAGATATTTTTACAATACCAGGCTGCATTAATTGTATTACCCTCCTGTCACTCTCTCAATTGAATTCCACTTTAAATACTCCATTATTTTCCCCAGAAGGAAGGTTGGGTTAATCAGTGATTACTCAACTCATTCCTCATCTCTTCCTTTCAAAAATCAATGCTGTGATGCCTCCCAAGCTCCTGATACCCATAAAGTATGTGGAGACTTGCTGGAAATGAACACTGGCGGCAGAGGCACCGTCTTACTCAGCTCTTGGAAAACTTCCCGATCGATAACTTCAGACTGGACCCAGCAGTGTCTATTTTTGGTACCGACTGTTTAGCAACAACCAGAATTACTGTTGGAACGTAAGAATTTAACCATCATGAGATACATCATGTGCTTTCCCCTATGTTTCTGTCCTTTCTGAATTATTCTCCCATTTTCCTTCACTA
The DNA here is from genome assembly GCA_009867235.2 of Psittacus erithacus. Taxonomy (NCBI): domain Eukaryota; kingdom Metazoa; phylum Chordata; class Aves; order Psittaciformes; family Psittacidae; genus Psittacus; species Psittacus erithacus. The sequence goes on along the minus strand of WYDI02032551.1, from coordinate 3,932 downwards.
ATGCAGGCTGAGAGGTTTCTGGTCTTCTTTAAGCACTTCACAACAATTCAGCTCATACTTTGGGCTGCTGTTTGCGGGGTATTCCAGCTCCCTGCCAATTCCAGCTCTAACTTCAGTGCCACTGGGAGAAAGTGGGAAAATACTCTCCTCCTTCCCACTCCGTATGGGAAAATGGGAGATGAATGCATACCAATGGCAAGTAAAACTCCAAAAGGAGGAGTTACAGAGAAGTTGTAAGAAACACGTTAAGGATGGATCGAAGATATAATGCTTTAAATTTATTGTGCGCACACATGATATAAAGGAGCAAGTCATGACCATCTTGATCACCATGAACCAAAGGTTCTCACTTTTTGTCTTGTCTTCGGTTCCCCATTATCTGCTGAGACAAAACAGGGATTCTATAGTTCTATCACATGCACTGCCCATGGCCCATCCCCAGGCTGGCTGCCCGGTTATTCCACTCTTGTGGGTCTCAGTACCCCTTACCCCTGACTTTCCCCATTCTCCTCACCCTGGGCCCTGAGCAGGGCAGTGACCATCTGATAGCTCCCAACCTCAGATGGAGCTTCCACCAGAAGATCTGGCAGGGCAACACCCTGTCCAGGTCAAGCAGTTGTTGCAGCCTGCAGCTATGTTGAGTGTCAGAGCAAACAGCTTCGGGCATAAGGAGGCCAGGAAGGTCCCTAAGAGCTATCCACTGCACAGCAGCCCACTGCATCTCTGTAAACTGCAACCCACAAGCAATAATCACAATGCATTTAATCAGCAAAGGGCTTTGGTTACTGGAAGGCTTTAGCAGCAGCCCAGGTCACAGAGCATCACGAGAGGCAGCAGGAAAGGTATGGAAAATGTCAAAAAGGGAAAAACAACACCTCACAGCAATGGGCGCCTGCTCAAGTATCCTTTTCATACAGCCATGGACTCACAGCATGGTTTGGGCCGGAAGGGGCCAGTGCCCTGCCACCACCACCCCGCTCACTCCAGCATCTCCCCACCGATGGCCCCTGTGCCTCTGCAGGCACGGCTGCCTGTGAGCCCCTCCTGCCTCCCACCGCCCGAGCCATGCTCAGGGCTGGGAGCTGTGCCGTGCCAGGCAGTGCCGACGTGCTCCCCGGCACGCTCACTGCAGCCGCCCGCTCCTCCCCAGCACGGCGTCACCCGCCTGTCACCAGCTGCCTTCTCCATGGCTCTCATTAATTCATTGGAGGGGAAACCTCTGATGGAGGAAGGAACTGGGAATCCTAAAAGCAAACCGTGCTTGCTCCCTGCTTCACCATTCTAACCTTCCCTCATTGTCCTTGCTCGGTGCTCCTCAGATTAGGGCAGGTTACCTCTGACTGCCTGAAATAAAACCAGAGGAACTAGGAATGGTGGCAGGAAGGGAGGAAAACCAACTTCACAAAAAAGATGAAACGACACGGCCTGAATGAACAGAAAACTAGAGACCCTATTGAATTACCTCAAAACAGCGCAAGGACGCATTCGGGCTGTTCAGAAAGGAAGGGGGAAACAGGATGGATGCAGGTCTGGGAGTGCACAGACCAACTGCCAAGTACTCATTCATCCTCTTCAGGTCTCACATAGGAAATAGGGATATAGTTCTGTGCACTGCCTGGTGGTGGCCTGCACATTTCCTCCTTGGCTCATCCGTTCCCTCCTGTCCCCTCAACTCTGCAGCCTCCCCTCACTACCTTGGCCTCATCTGTCTCACTTAATTACAGATTCCCTCGCACATTCCCTCCCTCCCCAAGCTCCCACTTCACTCTCCAGACTCCTTTCTTTGCCAGGATTTGCCTTCAGCATTGGCAGCACTGCCCTTATTAGCTCACAGCTAATTGCCCAGCAAGACAGTGGGCTCTGCCCCACCAGCTCACATACTTTGCCCCAAGCATCTGCTGTTGGCAACTCCCTGGCCAAGCACTGTTACCTGTCACATCATTTGCATACTTAAAACAAAATCTCTTTAAAATCTAGCTCCTGTGCAAGTGAAGGCATCCGCAGGCAGTCCCTGCTGCACCTCCCTGCTGCCACACCACTGCCAGAAGCAGGCCCTCACGCAAGAGCATAGCCCAGGACTTACCCTCCCCGGGACCTCAGCAACCCTGACCACGGGAGCGCTTCTCCTCCCCAGCTTGCCCAGGAAAAGACATCCCTCTCCCTGCAGGGTGATATTTCTGCCTTTTAGACAGCAAGTTTTATATTCCCTGGGGGAATCCTTGGGGAAATCACCGACTCACAAACTGGTTTGGGTTGGAAGGGACCTTAAAGCTCATCCAGTCCCAACCCCTGCCATGGGCAGGGACAACTTCCACTGGAGCAGCTTGCTCCAAGCCCCTGTGTCCAACCTGGCCTTGAACACTGCCACAGCTTCTCTGGGCACCCTGTGCCAGCGCCTCAGCACCCTCACAGGGAAGAGCTTCTGCCTACGAGCTCAGCTCAATCTCCCCTGTAACAGGGGCACAGACACCTCATATTGGGGTGTCTTCTAAATGTGTGTGTCCATGCCCAGGGCATGCTGGATCACAAAACACAGCGGTGTCCCTCACCCTGCACACTGCAGTCATGGTGCATTCGGCTTCTCTGCACCAAACCCTAATAAATAAGGCTTTTCTTCATTAACTGCCTTCTTCCTAAGTTATCCTTTTCCACGTTTCTGGCCCCTGGATCCGAACCCAAAGTATTCACATGCAGGGGCTGCTCCATGCAAACACACAGCATCAAGACATACATAGCACGAACACTTGCATCAAGACACACACTGAAGTTCCACTGCAGCTCTTGCAGGAACAGCGGTGTTTCCCTCCAAGCCCAAACCCTAACGCTAACTCTCAGTGTATACCAGCTTTACCAAATGCAGGGGATGCTCAGGAAAGACAGCAGCAAACTCCAGCTGCTGCAGATGCGCAAAGGGCACTGCTGCTGAGCATGCTTCAGTGGGGTGGGTCCAACACAGCTCAGAAGCAAAGCTGGGGTCAGGAGAGGTGAAGGTCTTAACTAAAGCAAAATGTGCAATAAAGGAAAAGCAGCAAGGAGGGTACCTTGGCATTGCCTGCAGTATGGAGCAGGCAGGGACTAAGCAGGGACATACAGGTGTATCACACCCATGCCACCAGGCTGGACACAGGCACCAGATGATTAAAGAAGCAGAGTCAGACTGGAGAAAAAGGATGAATGAGCCTCATGCAGGGGTCACTCATCAGTTCAGTAGTTTCAATAAGAGCTTGCAGGCTGGAGAGAAATCCATTCACCAGCTTGCAGAGGCAGCATAGAGAAGAGCTGCGCTCGCTTCACCTATCTGATTTAAAGGCACAATTGATTAATGACAAAACCAGCCTAAAAAGCAACTACAGAGATACTGAAAAAGGACACATCTCAGCTGGTTCCTACAGAGCAATAACTCAACAGCCAAATACACCTCCAGCTCCTTGTATCAGCTTGTACATTGGGAGGACAGCTAGCAAGAAAGGCAGCAGCCGACAGCCAGGCAGTTCATGCAGGGAATGAAGGCATTTTCTTCTTGGGAAGGGCAAAACTGAGCAAGAATCCAGCAGACAACTACCTCCCTAAGCTCAACACAGCACCGTGCTGAGGATGGGCAAGGCAGACGAAAGAGGGCTGTGATTCCACCTCCAAACACTACATTGACCCTGTGTCCCAACAGCACTTCCACGTTTCCCAGATGGGGATGTAGAAGAGAAAATTAAGTGAAACAGAGGCTAGAAAGCAGGATTTCACCAGAGGACTGGAGCAGCTCTGCCCTGGAGCCAGGCTGAGAGAGCTGGGCTGGTTCAGCCTGCAGAAGAGAAGCCTCCTTAAGGGGAGACCTTAGGGCAGCTCCAGTGCCTGAAGGGTCTGCAGGAAACCTGGAGAGGGGCTTTGGACAAGGGCCTGTAGGGACAGGACAAGGGGAATGGCTTTAACCTGCCAGA